>VDFB02137857.1:47782-157931 GCA_007258455.2 Sequoia sempervirens
TTGTCTTGCAGATTTGGTAAAATGCTTATATTGTCTGTATTTATCTTCCCTTGGATTTTTTGGTGTTGAGTTGCTCCACAAGTCCAATTCTTATGTTGGATTTTAGTGGTGTGCATCTTGATACATAGAATAATGGTGTTCTTAGTTGCAGGTGGTTGTGGCAGTGTTGCAGAATATTTCATGATGATGTTGGAATATTCTGGGATGTTGTGTGAATGTTGTGAAGTGTTTCTTTGTGTTCCATGTGTTTTTTTCAGACTAAGAGAGGTTTGTATGTGGTTGTTGTTAGTGTTAGTACAATTTTGGTCGGCTTTGTGTGTTGGCACTAATTGCAGAGGTTGCTTGTTGTTTGTGGAAGTGTGGTGATATGTGTCAATATAGATTTGGGTCCTAGTTAACCCTTTGCATGGTCTTCCTTCACTTCTTTCCATTACAGAAGTGTTTGGTGCCGACCTATTTGGTGTTGCACATTTGAGGTGCATACATTTCATTGAGGTGGACCTAATTGAGATTGCTTAGGTCACAGATGGTATAAATACAAGGTGATTTGTTGGATATGTTGTAGAAGGTGCAAATGATGTGAATGTGATTAAGTTTAGTGATTTGAGTGTGATCTTAAATGCATATGACTCCGGATGTAGTGAGAAAAAGGTCTCTACATTTTTTGTGTTCTTGTAGTTATTGGAGGCAGTGAGCCAAAGGCTGCAGATGGAATAGAATTGCAGTGGTGGATTCTCCTATTTCTTTGAGATAGTGAATCTCTCTATAATAGTTTCTTCTATTCTTCTTTCTTTTTGGTAGTGAGCCCTTCACAACTGTGAGCCACCAAATAGTGATCTTTTCTTCTCTTCTAGGCAGTGAGCCTAATTGTGTTCAATGTTGTTATCATATATATGTGAGCTAATCCTCACCATGGTTTATCCCTGCTTAGGGTTTTCCATGTAAATTTGGTTTTCTCTTGTGTATGGTTGTGTTTTCATTACTATTTCACATATTTACATTCTACTAATGCTTAATGAGGGTTTAAAGTTTGATAACGGATTGAAAGTTAATGAGGGATTGAATGTTTTAATGTACAACTGACTCACCTCCCTCTCAATTGTCTTGTGCATCTAATAGTGAAGAATTTAACCCATCGTCGGTCAGAAATAAGGTCATCGTCAAGGGTATTATACCTCGTCAATGGGTTGCCTAGGGCCCATAGGCTAGTAGTTGCAAGTACCTATGAGTACCCCATCATAAAGGTTGGCCAAAAAATTAAATCCACCCCTCAATTTAAAAAACTACTTTTTAATAATTATTTTGAAATTTCTAAAAAATAATAAATTTATAAAAAAAGAACCAACCTCCTTTTTTATTTTACTTTTTTTTGTGTACAAGAGGTTGTACAGGGACCATATGGGCCTTTGTACAAAATAAATTGCCTCAGAAGCACCTAACGAGAAATATAGGCGAATTTATAGTAAAAAAATTCAACGAATCGACCTCCTGAATCTAACAAGAAGGTTATTTTTGCACCAAAATGTACCTAAAAATCACCCACCTCCAAAGATTGCAAAAAATGAAATGGAGAATCTAGATTTGAAGCCTATAATCCTTGTTGAAGAAAAAAACCTCATGAATGGAGAAGGGGTTCGTTGAATCAATGCTAGATGATACCATGTTAGAATTGTGAAAAACACACTTGCCATAGGATCAAACAACTAACATAGACACCTTCCATGCAAGAGAGATGCAAAGAATAATATGCAATATTCCTCAACAAGAAAAGGCTATAGAATTGAAGAGTTCAAGAGTTGAAAACTCAAGAGAAATAATACAATGAGGGTTGGGTGTTATATAGGAGCAACCCTAAATTGTTCTTAAGTTTAGCTTAAGTGTATGAGAATAAATTAGACTAACAATCAATTAAAGATTAATTAATTATTAGCTAATGCATGATTACTCTTAACTCTTTGCTCAAAGCTATGAATGAAGCTAATTTGGATATTTTCTTTTATTGAAATGAATTACCCCCTTTGGAAATACAAAAACAAAATGATTCTTTGCTAACAATGGTAGTTATTAATAAGATAGGGGTTAGACACACCCTTATTGATTTAATGGTTCACAGCTTAATGTTTGTAGTGTCCATCATTTAGATCAACTTGGAGTGGAAAAAACCTTAATCTAGCCTAATACTTTGTCAATCAAAGGTTTTGATAATGTGGGAAGACAGTCGCTTGGTGTAATAAAATTACCAGTTAAAGTTGGTCCTGTGGTGTTACAAACTCCTATCCACGTCATGCCTAACAATATTTCATATAATCTTCTCTTGGGTAGACCATGGATTCAAGAGATGAAAGGAGTTCCTTCAACGCCTCATCGTTCAATGAAATACACATACAACAATAAGGTTTACACAATCAACGTTGATCCTAAATCTAAGAATTATTTACAAACTAAAATAGGAATGAAGAATCCTTTTAGCACATTGATACCAACTTCAAAAGTGGAACCTTTACAAATTGAAGACAAAGATGAGTGTCTTTCATCTATAAAAAAGCTATTAGATGACGATTTGGGATCATTAGATTTCACACCTCCATTCATGGGGGAATATAAGATTTCACCATCAAAATCAAAAAAAGAGAAAGAAGTTGTGGTGATATCCACACAACCCATTGGTGAATCATCAAGAACATCTGATTTAATAACTGTTAACAATGAGGAAAACACAAATGATGAAAGAAATTATGAAAAACTACCTTCTTCAAAAGAAATTCAAGCCATTTATGGAAGAGCTTATCAAATTTTGAAACAATTTGGCTATAATGGAAAAAGGATGTGGTGTAAAAGAATAGGGTATTTGTGTCCCCATAGAGCTCAACACAAAAGAAATAATAAGAGGTCTTGGTTATTGTCCTTCAAAAATAATGGAAAACATCAAAAATAGTTTCACTTAATCATGCAAGATTCTCCCAAGAAAAAAAACATCAATTTTTGCCCCTTGCCACATGTAGTAGTTGTAGTATCACACAATACACATTACCATGCATGGGGGTATAAATTAATTTTTATGGAACTGTAGTGTAGTAAAATGCATACCCTTGCATTTTCACACTTGTTTGGGCCCGACTTGCTTTATTTATCCCTATTTATGTATTAATTGGTCCTATTTTGCATTCGCAAGCCCTATGAATTATCTTTTTCTGGTTAGTCCCGACATTCTCCAATGCATAAATGATAATTTAATGACTCCATTTGTTTGTCCTTTATTTTTTGGGTTGGCACTAAAACGCCACCTAGGGTGTCTTTGTCCCCCAAAGGTCTCGAGACCCTAATTTTGAGGCATCTTAATTGGGCCTCTTTTTGGTGTTTGTGCCCCAAGTTTCATGGCTTGGGACTAAGACACCACCTAGGGCGTCTTAGTCCTCCTTGAGTCATTTTTGGGATTTAATTTCAAATTCTGGTGGGATTTAACCTCCTTTATTTAATGAATTCATATGTCGGCTTGGTGTGATGTAATTTCGGGATATTAAACATAAGTATAAATACAAGGTTTATTTATTCATTTCAATACAAGTCTTTTGTGAGAGCTTTTATCATAGCATAATTGAGTTCACAAGAGCATTCAAGAGAAAATTTATCAACCGTTTGGAGCCATCATCAAGATTCAAGCATCATTTCAAAGAGTTTCTTGCATCATGTGTGTTGTTGTGCTAACATTTGTGATGTAGGGTTTTGATTCAAGCAAGAAATTCAAGATCATTCCCTTGGTTCAAGATCCATATCCATTGTAGTCATTGCACACAAGTTTGCAAACTTTACATTAAGGGTTTGGTGAGTTGTAGCATTGCATGTTGTTCATTCATAATTTTTTTCATTATTTGTATTTCATTTCAAGGTTTAATTATCAACAAGGGGTTTGACCAAGAAAACCCCCATTCACTAGCAAACAACAAACAACAAGTTTTCCCTTCTTGCATATTTGTGATTGCAGATCTAGGTTTAAGACTTGAAGATCATTTGGAGTGAAAATTTGTAAAAGTTGCAAAGTTGCATTACAAAGTTGTCATTTTCACATAAACTCACCTACAGGCCAAATCTGAAAGTTTTAGAACCTGAGATCAAAAAGGAAGCAAGTGCAGACCTTGGAGCTCAGGATCACATTCAGAGTTTTCAAAAATTTAGAATGGGATTAATATGCCACCTTGGGCGTCTTAGTCCTCCCGAGCATATGTTTCAGAGATTCCTTCAGATCTGGTTTTGACATCCAAAGACTTTGCATCTACCCTGAAAAATAGTAGTAGGACTAATACACAATCTTGAGCATCTTAGTCCTCCATAACACTTTTTTGCAGCTTCTTTACATTTCCAAAATCCTCACAACATCTCCAGACTTCCTAGGTACACACATCCTAACTTTCAATTTCATAGTTTTCTATTGTATTTTTTTATCTTTCTAGGTCATTTAGGATTTGTATATCACATTGTGTTTTCTAACATTTTCTTTTCCAAGCATTTTCTTGGTGGTGAACCCATTAGAGCTGAAAAAACCCCTCCTAGGTCCTTCCTAATTGAGAATTGACTCACCTTACGAGGTTGGTATTCAATCCAATTGGGACTCCTAGGACATCCTTGAATGATTTGTGTGGAGAAAGTGTGATATTCATATATCCATTTTTCCACCAATCATTTTGGTGAACCTGACTTTTAAGAATTTCTTTCTAATTTGGAGTCCATTAAAGTCCTTAGATCTAGATTGCATTCATTCTTGCACTACATCTTGCACTAGTGAAAGTGCATCTAGGGTTTCTTGCATTTTGCATTATTGAAATTGCATTTAGGGTTTATTATATTTGCATTAGTGAAAGTGCATATAGGTTGCATCTTTACTTTATTGCATCATTGAAAAACTGAAAAGTGCAGTGTTCATCATCTTCATTTCGTTTACAAACATGCTTATTGCATTCAATTGCTTGTTCCTAGTTACTTTTTCTTGCACTTATTTGCACATTTTTCTGTTTCTGAACATCAGTATCTTGCATAGGCAATCTGTGAACATTGTTGGCATTCTAGAATTCATTTTTTTTCTACAAAAAACCTATGCTAGGACTAAAATGCCCTTCCTAGAATCTTAGTCCCTCGGTATTTTTTTCTCAGAAGTATCTCTCTACTATTTGCTATATGTTTCAGTCCCTGGAACTTCAGAATCTCACCAAGAGGACCAAGATGCCCTTCCTAGCATCTTAGTCCCTATTGACATTGATTCTCCAGTTTCCAGGATTTGAAATTTCTTTTTTGTGTTCATGTAGGCTTCCTTCAGTTTTCAGCTTTAGTTTCTGGAATTGTTGTTATCTCAATCTCTTTAATTTCAAGCACATTTGTTCAATCTTGCATCATGGATATGTGCTTTGCAAATTTGTGGATGTCCTTGAAATCTTTGGTAGATGTGTCAAATTGTGCCTTTGGTAATGACCCTCACGAAATTAAACTCACTCATGCTCACTCAACTCCTAATGCATGTCCTCCTCGTGATGTTGACATCATTGGAGAAGATGATGACAACATGAATAAGTTCCTAAACGATTATCTTCATAACCTTGAAGCTAATGCATCTTTCTATCCCTCCATGAAACAACCAGATCCTCCCACAATACCACCTCTTGAGATGTTTGGTTACTTACATCTTAAATTGAATCAAACATTGAACCTAAGTTCCCTACAATAGGTGAACCTAGTTCCTCTAAACAAGCAAATACTCAACCCTTTTATGATCACAAAGTAACAAACACTGCAATCAACCTAGAAGAAACATATGGTAAAGGCTTCACAATCTTAAGGAAACAAGGATGTGATACAACAAGTGAACATGAGATTCATTGAATCCTAGAACAAAAACCAATTGATGAAAACACAAAGGGATTAGGATACCAAGATCCCTCTCATAACGAAAAGCCTCCTAGAGAATATCTAAGGCTCCGAAGTGATGGCATGGTGATCTTGGATTCTCCCCCTGATATGAATATCTTTCTTCCTAAATAAAAACTAATTGATCATAATAATAACAAGAATAAACATAGGATCATCTCAGGACCTCCTGCCCTAATCCCATCTAAATAAGTTGGTGAATCTAGCAAGTGCAAGAGGCCTTACAGATTACAAAAGTTACAACCTCTTCGTCCGCCACCTAAAAGTGAAAGGAAACTCAAATTGCTTCTCAACAAAGGACTTATAACATTACCATCTATGACTAGATTAGTTATTTATCCTAAAGATGCAAAAGTCCCACATTGTGCATATCATCGAACTCTCAAACATAGTATCGATGAGTGTCATGCATTCAAGTTAATATTGCAAAACTTTCCCTTCGATGGCAACGATTTCCATCAATTGATTGCATAGCTTATCCTTTTCCACCTTCCTTATCATGTAATAGTTCTAGAATACTCTATTCTCACTATTACATGACCCTTCCCATCACCTTCCTCGGCCCATTCTTGTCTTACACTCAGTGGGGGCAAGGAATAGATGGCCTTTTCCTCATAAGGCATCTGTTGTTGTCCCTTCAGCTTGTTATCTACCTTCCACTTATACAAACTGAGATTGGGAAGCAGATAACTTACTTTAGGTTGACTCGCCTATGCCTTGCTAGTCTTTTTCATTTTCTTTTTGTTTTTTCTTGCATGTGTGTAACATGATCCCCCATGATGTTTTGTTTGTTGTTTTCTCTCTCTATGTGCATTCCTTTATTTGTACCTTCATTATTTTATATGTCATATACTTTTTCCTTTTCATTGATCTTTGATCTTTTCCTTTCATTTTCCTTTTTTCTCTTGTTTTTTCCTTTTGGGGATGATGCAAGGCGTCGAGACACCCTATGTCTCTTCCATGTTGACCCAAAATGCTTCCTTTTTTCCTTTTTTTCACTCTCTTTGTGTCATTCTTCTAATTCTATGTGTATTTGGGGAATGATGATAGTTCTGAGCTCTCTAATATCATTGCAACAACGATAGATACTGACCCCGAATCCATAGATCCCTTATGTGTTATGGGGGGCAACCCTCTTTTCCTGTGTTATCTTTTGGCTACTTTAAAGTAATTGCTCACAACATGGTGTTAGCAATTTCTTTAGAGTGGGGGCATACATTGGAATTATTTTGATTGCATTTTTTCCTTTTTTCATGTTCCTTGATGCGATTTTCTTATTTCATGCGATGTGTTTTTCTCTTTGTGGTGACATTGGGAGTAATGTCCTTTAGGAGTGTGATCTATCTTAGCATATTATATTCCCCTTAGTGGTGATGTGACACACTACATCCCTTAAGTGGTGAATCTTTTATCCTTTGATCGGTCCTCTCTTGGAGACATTAGGAATGATGTCCCCTAAGAGTAAGACCTCACATGAACTAAGCAAAATCCTTTTGAACATCCCTCTTTCTTGTTGCATTTTTCATTTTTGTGCCTTATTAAATTCATGGAGGTATGGCTTTAATATGGTCCCCTAGGGCTCACCTAGTGAACACCTAGCTTCACTAGCCCTTGTGAGCATGCATTTTTGTACCTTATTAAAGTAATGGAGGTATGGCTTTGATATGGTCCGCTGGGGCTCACCTAGTGAACACCTAGCTTCACTAGCTCGTGTGAGCGTTCATTTTTGTACCTTATTAAATTCATGGAGGTATGTCTTTGATATGGTCCCCTGGGGATCACCTAGTGAACACCTAGCTTCACTAGCCCTTGTGAGCGTGCATTTTTGTACCTTATTAAAGTCAAGGAGGTATGGCTTTGATATGGTCCCCTAGGGCTCACCTAGTGGACACCTAGCTTCACTAGCCCTTGTGAGTGAGTGTTTTGTTTGCATAGTGGATAGCATGTTCCACTTGTAAACCTTTTTGGACAAATAGCTTAGACCCGGTCCACCACGTTAGATGGCCAATCGAAGCTTGATCTATTGAAGTTTTCCTTTTTCCTCTTTCTTTTTCCTTTTCTTGTCTTTGATGGTGTATGTTTGCGATTTGTTTATGGCTTCATATATCATCCGTATGTGTCTACCTTTGTGCTTATGTTGGTTTGCCATAGGATCTTGATCCTGGGGGCTTGGCCACCCTCTTGATTATTGGCATCCTATCTTACTAGCATTAGTACATTTGAAACCCTCTTGATTGTGTGGATGGCTACTTTAGTGTGAGTTTGAAGCAAGTTCATCCTCTCACTAAAGTGGGGGCTAAATTTAGTGTAGTAAAATGCATACCCTTGCATTTTCACACTTGTTTGGGCCCGCCTTGCTTTATTTATCCCTATTTATGTCTTAATTGGTCCTATTTTGCATTCACAAGCCCTATGAATTATATTTTTCTAGTTAATCTCAACATTCTCCAATGCATAAATGATAATTTAATGACTCCATCTATGTGTCCTTGATTTTTTGGGTTGGGACTAAAATGCCACCTAGGGTGTCTTTGTCCCCCAAAGGTCTCGAGACCCTGATTTTGAGGCATCTTAATTGGGCCCCTTTTTGGTGTTTGTGCCCCAAGTTTCATGGCTTGGGACTAAGACACCACCTAGGGCATTTTAATCCTCCTTGAGTCATTTTCGGAATTTAATTTCAAATTATGGTGGGATTTACCCTCCTTTATTGAATGAATTCATATGTTGTCTTCGTGTGATGTAATTTCAGGATATTAAGCATAAGTATAAATACAAGGTTCATTCATTCATTTCAATACAAGTCTTTTGTGAGAGCTTTTATCATAGCATAATTGAGTTCACAAGAGCATTCAAGAGAAAATTTATCAACCATTTGGAGCCATCATCAAGATTCAAGCATCATATCAAAGAGTTTCTTGCATCATGTGTGTTGTTGTGCTAACATTTGTGGTGTACACTTTTGATTTAGGCAATCAATTCAAGATCATTCCTTTGGTTCAAGATCCATATCCATTGCAGCCATTGCACGCAAGTTTGTAGACTTTACATTAAGGTTTTGGTGAGTTGTAGCATTACATGTTGTCCATTCACCATTTCCTTCATTATTTCTATTTCATTTCAAGGTTTAATTACCAACAAGGGGTTTGACCAAGTCAAACCCCCATTCACTAACAAACAACAAGTTTTTCCCTTCTTGCATATTTGTGATTGCAGATCTAGGTTGAATACTTGAAGATTATTTGGAGTGAAAAGTTGTAAAAGTTGCAAAGTTGCATTACAAAGTTTTCATCTTCATGGAAACTCACCTACAAGTCGAATATGAAAGTTTTAGAACCTGAGATCAGAAAGGAAGCAAGTGCAAATCTTGGAGCTCAAGATCACATTCAGAGTTTTCAGAAGTTCAAAATGGGACTAATATGCCACCTTGGGCATCTTAGTCCTCCCGAGCATATTTTTTAGAGATTCCTTCAAATCCGGTTCTGACATCTGAAGACTCTGCATATGCCCTGAAAAATAGCAGCGGGACTAATACGCCATCCTGGGCATCTTAGTCCTCCATAGCACTTTTTTGTAGCTTCTTTACATTTCTAGAATCCTCACAACATCTCCATACTTCTCAGGTACACACATCCTAACTTTCAGTTTCATAGTTTTCTATTATATTTTGTTTATCTTTCTAGGTCATTTAGCATTTGCATATCACATTTTTTTTCCAACATTTTCTTTTCCAAGAATTTTCTTGGTGGTGAGCCCCTTAGAGCTGAAAAATACCCCTCCTATGTCCTTCCTAATTGAGAATTGACTCACCTTACAAGGTTGTTAGTTAATCCAATCGGGACTCCTAGGAAATCCTTGAATGATTTGTGTGGAGAAAGTGTGATATTAATATATCCATTTTTCCACCAATCAGGAACCACATTTCATTTCACAAGGAGTGACATGTCATCATCCATTTTTTTCTCATCTTTGTCCCTAACACTTGGGCGAAAAGGAGTTAGATAGACTTGCATTAGGTGTATTCCTTCTAGCAAGGGATCCCTTCCTATTTCCTTAGTATATTATTGTAGCAAGTACACTAACATTTTAAGGGGAGGGTATATAGTCCCCCGCATATTATTACATAAGAAATGGTCCCTTTTTAGTGATGATAACATACATCTCCTACAAAGTGTGACCTTGTCAATTGAAGTGTGGCCTTCTCAATCTATGATAGTGTCTCCTTTGTGGTGATATTAGGCTTGGTATCCCTTAAGAGTATGACCTTTCATGGCATATGATGCTCCCTTTGGTGGTAATACTAAGACTAGTATTCCTAAAGTGTGATTTTTTATTCCATGACTTGTCCTCTCTTGGGGGTGATGTCATGTGTGATATTCCCTAAGGTGTGACCCTTCATGTATTGAGAAATCCCCCTTTTTCTTTTTTGTAAAAATACCTTTTGTGGTGGTGTTTTTTTTAACACCCCTTGAGGTTTGGCTTTGTCTTGTTCTTCCTCTTGGACATTTATGCACCTTCTTAGGCGAGTTTTTCATTCATCCTCTTGGACATTTATGTGCCTTCTTAGGTGGGTTTTTATTTCATCCTCTTGGGTGTTTATGCACCTTCTTAGGTGTGTTGAACACTTCTAGAGACTAAGAGGGTAGGTGAATCAATCTTATCAAAACTTAATCCCTTCCAGAACTTAACTCTTTCAACACAAGATAATCTCCTTTACCAAATTGAGAAATTCTTTAAGTATACTAATAACAAAGAATGATATAGCAGTTTGAATACTTAGCACTTCTTGGACAATGAAAGATATAACAATTCTACTTCTAACCAGATCAGCAACAATGAGAAACAGATAACACACACATACACAAGGAGAACACTAGACTTATGTGGAAAACCCAATGAGGTAAAAACCATGGTGAGAGTTAATTCATAATATAAGACTCTGCCAAAAAGACTTGCAAGAAGGCTCACTGCCTTAGAGAAAGATATAGAGGACTTTTTGAACTAAAGATAACATGACTTTAGAAGAAAGATACAAGGACTTGATGATATTCACTGTCTCAAAGTAGGATATAATATGATTTAGAGAGTACAATGACTGCCAACACAAAACTCTATTAATTGAGGCGTTATAGCTCAATTGATCTTTCCTTTCACAACACTTTAGCACTTTCAATGTTGGATATTCAATAAAATTTGCATACACACTTCTTCACACTTGTAGACTTCTCCTTCATGTTGCATTTAAAATCATCTTGCATTTATATCCACCGTAGCACTTCTAAACTTCAATTAGGTCGGACATGTAAAGAATAAATAATTAAATCAACTAGTTGGACATCAAGACATAATGTGGTCCTATCTAGAAGATAGAGAGGACCAAAGACACTCTTAGCACTTCTTTCAAAGTGATCCAAAACCATTTACACGTAGGTTCACATCAACCTAAGTCAGCATCAAGGAAATGTGTGGATGAAACGTTGAAGCACATAACCAATCAACCCATAAACATACTTCTTATTGAATCAACATGATGCAATCCAAAGAAGGATAGATCAGGACCCAAATCTATCACAACACATCTTTCATTGCTAGTGCAGCTCCCCAAGATCATGGTGCAAGAAAATGAATAAGCTTTGTCGACTAGATATCCACAAATAACCTAGAAAGCCAACTCAAGACATAATGCGAAACCAAAACATCCAATTAATTAGAAATGTGTGGATCGCATGGGTATGTTCCTTGAAAATTCAACAACACTTCCATACTTTCATGCAACCAATAGCCACCATAAAATAAAACAAGTACAAAATACTTCATTTAGGAAGCACAAAATACATAGCCAGATGATGTAGCAATAGTAGAAAAACTTACAAACCACTTCAACACATGATATTGGAATTGAGACACTGCACAAACATTGAGAGCACATGCACCAAGCCATAGGAGAAAATACATCAATGCGAAGAAATGTGGAGCATCTCCCAGACTAGTCTAGATAACCAACAACACTGCCAACCTTCAGCAACTCACAGAGATCTCCTTGGCAACACAAGTGACTTGAAAATATAGGAGTGAAACATCCACAAAACATTGAAATTAACTACCAAACCGCAAGGTCCTAAATCATCAATAGTGGAGGAATGCAAAGCATTCTCCCGAGTAGACTTCACTACATCTTCCTGAACCAAAAACACTTAAGCAACTTGCGAAGGCCAAAGCTTCCTTTCAACAACACGCACTTCATCAAGAACATCAAGAGAGATCATAACACATATTATATACCTTCAAAAACATCTCTCCACTATAATTTATGCTTCTAATCATCATCTTAATATATCATTATGAAATCAACTCTGTTGACAATAATAACGCATTATATGAACTTCAACAACTCTTCTTTGATAAGGCATGACATCCAACCATGAAATTTAGCAATTATTATTTGATAAGGCATGAACTTCATCACCAATGTTAACCCAAACTGAATATAAAAATGACAACCAATAGAAAGGACTATCACCTTACTTCTCAAGTGTTGACATCAATGAAAACCAATAGTCGGTGTTGACATCAATGACAAAAACTACCAACAATCTCCTTAGTGCTGACATCAATGACAACAACTTACAACAAAGTGAAGCTTGTTCATCCCCTTGGAACATTAAAAATATGGAAATATAGTCCATGGATGTAGCATAACGTGACTTCTTGGTTCATGAACTTGAGCACCCCTTTTAACATGGCCACCTATTATAATGTACCTTGCTAGCCAATGGATCCATGTGTTTGATGAGTGTATAGCATAATGCAACTTTCTAGCCTTATGGAACCTATCATATTGCTTGTTCATCCCCTTGGAACATTAAAAATATGGCAATATAGTCCATATATGTAGCATAACATGACTTCTTGGTTCATGAACTTGAGCACCCCTTTTAACATGGCCACCTATTATAATGTACCTTGCTAGCCAATGGATCCATGTGTTTGATGAGTGTATAGCATAATGCAATTTTCTAGCCTTATGGAACCTATCATATTTCTTGTTCATCCCCTTGGAACATTAAAAATATGGCAATATAGTCCATGGATGTAGCATAACGTGACTTCTTGGTTCATGAACTTGAGCACCCCTTTTAAAATGGCCACCTATTATAATGTACCTTGCTAGCCAATGGATCCATGTGTTTGATGAGTGTATAGCATAATGCAACTTTCTAGCCTTATGAAACCTATCATAAAGCAACGTGTTAGCCAATAGATCCATATATCTCATGAGTGATTGGACATAATGCAAGCTAGTCCTCATGAGAGTATTCCTTTCTCTAACATTTATTCGATGGATGACGTTTCATATTTGAGACAAATTTAATATTGAGGTCTCTTTTCCTTACCAACTCAAATCTGTTTAGTACTAACCTATGTTTGTTTTTGTGTTTTCTTATGGTTGTATCATGTTCATATTATGTTTGTATTGTGTTGTGTATTGTGTAATGTATTGTGTTATTTTTTTTTCATGTATGTTTGTGTATGTTGTCTTGCTACATTACATACATGTGTGTTTCTTTGTGCTTAAGTTGGTTTGTCATAGGATCTCGAATCCTGGGGGCTTGTACACTCCCCCTAGATTCATTATCGTCCTATCTCTTCAACATTTGGACAATCAAACCCCTCTTGACATATTTTTCTACTTTCATATGATTATGAGCGTAAGTTCATACTCTCACTAAAGTGGGAGCTAAATGTAGCATCATAAATTTTCACCCTTGATATTTTCACACTATTTTTTTCTCCCCCCTAAGTGTATGGACTTGATTATTGTTGAATGAAAAAGATAACTAAGAGGGGGTTGAATCGGTTGTAACTCATCAAACTATCAAAACCCTCATTAACATTCATATGTAAAAGCATTCATTAAACCCTTAATCTATTATGAAGTGTTAACATGAAAAACAATTAACTTAAATTTAAACAACTCAACACCAAACACAAGAGAACACCAGATTTACATGGAAAACCCAATGAGGGAAAAAAAATGGTGAGGATTAGCTCACAATATAAGTAGTAGCAAAACCGATACAAAAGCTTATTGTCAGAATAGGGCACATTGTCCAGAAAGGCTCATTGTCAAAGTACAAAAACAAGATAGAGAATAAATTTTACACAAAGAACATGATCTCAGTGCAACAAAGATTCCACCACAATAACTCCAACACCTTTGTAGTATATTTGAATGATTGCAAATACCTTTTTCTCACTACATCTATTAATCCCACACTTGAAATTTCACACTTCTCTACTCAATTTTGCATCACTCACTTCATACACTTCACACACACATCTATCTTTTCCTCATTCAACAATTGAACTCATACTTATACAATCATTAACCTTAAAAGCCTCTCCAAGGTCAAAAATGCACCTAAAACGTGCATATTCAAATTAGGTCAGCACCAAAACATTCCTGCATTGGATAAGAATGAAGACGGACCACACAAATCCTTAGCTAGGACCCAAATTTTTCTTAACACACCTCAACATGTTTCCACAAACTTCAAAGATGCTTCGCATGAAGTGTAAACACAAGGTCGATTGTTACCTATGTAAACACCATTAAAATTTTAAGTACACACTTCCTTTGATTAATCCATAACTTTCAAACAACAAACTTCACCTGAACATGATCCAAAAACATCCTAAAAACTAACAAACTCCTCAAAAAAATTCAACTAAAGAATGTACAAACCCAGTACATCTAGACAACACTGTCACACATTGTAACTCAGAAGACCATCTTCCATAACACCAAACCATGAATCCTCTTGACACATGCAAGAGGGCAACACCATCAACTCTCACTCAAAACTGCAAGTCTTGGAACACAACTGCAGAGAAATGCAAAGCAAAGACATTTCTCCTAGACACCTTTGTAATGCACAGTTCACACATTGGTGAACACAAATTCTTTTGTACAATGATCCATCACCAGAAATTATAAATATAGCATCTTTGAGCATCTCTAACCAACATATCTAAACCACACAAGAAGATCTTCAACCTAGAAGAAATGTGGAGCAAAACTAGAACACACCTCTGTGACACAAAACAATATTGCAACAATCTCTCTCAACCAGTACACAATTGACATCAATGACAACACAATATTTTTGACATCAATGACAACACAAGCTTGATGACATCAATGAAAACACCTTCATACTTGCAAAAATCTCCCCCTTTGTCATTGATGGCAACACAAGATGTCGAAAACCATCAAAGACAACACAAGCTTGTTGCATCAATGACAATACCTTCATACTTGCAACGATTATACACCTAATATCCTAAATTATCCATTTCATATCCCATTTGAACAATTATCAAGAAAAACCATATGAAAACCCAATGCATTCATTTAATAGTTTGTCCCCAACACCTTTGATCCTGCAAAATAGGGTCACGACTAAGTCACCCTCGGTGACTTAGTCCCCCTATTTTACCTCCAAAATTAAATATGTCAAAGTTGACATTTTGTTATTTGAATTTCAAATGCCAAATGTCAACTATTGAGATTTATTTTTTGGGAAATTAGAATAATTGCATATAAATACATAGTCATTGCATCATTTGAAATCTATCTAGGATTAAGAGGCAATTTTAGAGATCAATAGAATTATCAAGCAAGTTAATAGCAATCAAGAGAAAATATATTGTAGTAATTCAATATCAAAGCATCATGTCAAAGTGTATGTGAGTTTGATCGTGCTTATTTTATCATATTGTTTGTGAGATCTAACCCTTGTAGGTCTTCAAACAAATCAAAGAAACAACAATCAAGCCTTGAGATGTGTATGACTCCAGTCCTTCAAGGAAGCCATCATTGAGTGGTGAGTTGTAGTCCATTGTTGATTCATCATTCATTTATCATTTAGCCTTTATCCCTCAAAAGGAGCTCTCTTTCATTGACATTACTGTTGTGGAGGTGGAAACACCAATACGGGGTTTGACCAAGGCAAGCTCTCATATAGAACAATGCTTCCTCTCTCTTTGAATGTGCAGGTTTCATATCTAAAGAATATTGGGAGAAGCTTGAAGGTCAATTATTCATTGTTTCATTTAAACCCTACAACTTGACAACATATGGAAACTCAGTTATCTTGGCACTTGACAAAAATCTGACAATGAGACATGGAGGGAAAGAAATCTATAATCTAGCTCTAGAGGACTATGAAAATAGATCTGAAATTATTCAACAAAGATAGTGGCACCCTAGGTGACGTTGTCCTCCAAAATCAGGCTTAGATTCAAACCACAGGTACACAGTACTCTGCTTAGTCTATTTTTGAATTCTGAATTTGTTTGTAACTTTCTAGAATTATTATTTTTGCATCAAAATAGTTAATTACCTCATTAGCCTAGTCAAATAATTGCATTTCATTCATAAATCCATTTTAGGTTTGGTCAAGGGCAAGTTGACTCACCTTTCAGGTTGTAAGTTAGTCTTAATCCTTTTCCAAATCCATCAAACCCCTAACACCTCAAATTATAAATGAATTCACAAGGAAGGGTGCCTAAACCCTAGGGTTCCCCCTTTTTTATTATTTCACTAGTTTAATCTGTCCCACCCTAACCTTCTCCTCTCTCACACACATTACAAACCCATGTCTCATCCAAGTGAGAATGAATTTGGACATAATTGTTAAAATTACTGGCACTCCTTCCTCTATTGCTAAAAACCCCTCCTCTCAAGCAAGGAAACTTAGTCCAACCCCCTGCACTCCTCTAAAACAAAACCCATGCCTACTAATTCACCTACTTCCTAAAGTAAGAAAAAAGTTTCCTTTGTGAATCCCCCTCAAATTTCTATCTTAGATGATGAATCTGGGCCTACTTGGTTCCCCTCACCTAATGTCTCCCCAAATGCCTCCCCTATTAACTCTCCTCTCTCCCATAGCATTTCTGTTAGCCCCCCTCCCTCTCCTTGGAAGGAGGATTTTTCATCTTAGGACATCCCCCCTCTTTCAAGAATTGTGTTTCTCTCTATGCCAAAGTTAATGACTTGTGCAAGACTACTGATATCTAGAATAAAATTCTCAAATGACAACTTGCCCAACTACTAATAGCCAAGAAAAATACTCAAACTATAGAGTCTATTGTTCTGAAAAAGATTTATGACTGGCCTAGAGAGGTGGAAAATGAGAAGTACTAGAAAATGATGAAAGGATTTTCTACAACATTTGACAATTGGGCTAAGATGGAGAAGGATTTTGGAGCATACAAGAGGGTCTCAAGTCGATTGAGGATCATAAGAATTTATAAAATGTGGTTTCCAACATTCAAGACAACCAAGACATTTTTTTAATTTATAGGAAATCATTGGTTACGACAAGGAGATTGTCAAGAACATGGCAGTGACCATTCGGGTTTTCAACAAGAGTTAAAGAATAGTCATGCTAAGCATGAAATGGAAGAATCTTCTATCACTTCCCCTTCAGGCTCCAACAAGAAGAGAAAATACAAAGAGAATGCCCAACCTGCCACCCTGGAGAATACTGTTAAAAATAGTTTCAATGATCTATCCTTCGAGGACAAGTTGGATTTATTACCCAAGGAGTGGCAAGCCATCAAAGGCCTTCACCTCCTTGGTGATCAATAATTGATCTTCTCAAGTGGTTGGTCTTGGGTTGGTCCCTTTTGAGTGTCTATTGGTTGTTAGTCTTTTTTTATGTCACTCCTTATGAGACTCCTCTCTTTTACTTGTATGACCAGTTTGTAATGGGTATGGGTCCTTCTTGCTTTATGTAATCAAAGCATTACTATATTTGGTGAATGATGTTGAACCCACTATTTGGTATGCATTGATTATATTTTTACAATAGATTATTTCCTATTAATATTTGTGTTCTTAGACCAAGGATCTTCATGGTGGGACTAAACTTAATAATTCTCATCATTTCAATAAATAATTGACATCTTCCTTTTTTAAGTTTTCAAAAAATATTATCCATATTTAATTAGCACTTATTCAGGTATATTTTTTTATAATTGTGAAAAACACAAACCACATGATCAAACAATGAAAAAAGACACCTTCCATGCAAGAGAGCTGTAAACAATACTATGTAATATCCTCAACAAGAAAAAGATACAACAATGAAACTCTAGAATCTTAAGAGAAAATACAATGAGGGTTGAGTTCTTATAAGAGTAAAACCTTAAATGGGAAAGGGATTAGATCATGAAAAATTTCAACATCTCATGCAATGAGACAGAATGACCTAATAATAGCTCAACTAATGAAAAAATAAAATCACTACTAAGTTTAGATTAAGTTCATGGGAATAAATTAGCCTAATAATCAATTAAAGATTAATTAATTATTAGATAATTCATGATTATTCTAACTCCCCCTCTTAATATGAACTTAGGGATTAGCTAAAATCCCTAAAAGGCAAGAATGCATTATGGGTCATGGAAAACAAGGCCTGGTGAGGTACCCATGTACAAATAATCTAATCTCTCACAGTTAGAGAAAAGGGAAAAAAACTAGTGGGAGAAAACTCCTCTCCAAAAGAGAGAAATATATGTGAAGGACTAAAGAAGCCTCCAAAAAAACATCCTAAAAGAATAGGAACATGAAGAACATCACTGAAGCATGAAGAAGTTGCAAAAAAATGTCAAATGATGATTGTTATAGTGCTAAAATGAAGAACCTCCTCTAAAACAAATAATGACTAGGATCAAGAATATAAGAATTTACATGAGTTACCCCAACAACACTTCCCAAATAAGATGTAAAATAAAGGAAAAACATCTAAAACTCGAAGATACATATGGCACATGAATCGACATGAGTGACCCCAACAACACTACTCAACATGCAAGATGCAAGTTGAAAACACAAGTGCCAATAGTTTGAAGAACACTGATCAAATGAAAATAGAAGGTCGCCTCCAGAAAATAGGTATGCAAGAGTGTTCATATGGTAAATGTTCCATCTCACCAAAATGCATGGGTCATCAATTGTTACATCTACCTAGTACATAGGAAAAAATACTAGATGCATAGCTCACTCCAATTCATCACTTGCAATCAAACACCTATCACAAAAAGAGATAATAGCAAATATATGGAGGCCAAGA
Source organism: Sequoia sempervirens (assembly GCA_007258455.2). Classification (NCBI taxonomy): domain Eukaryota; kingdom Viridiplantae; phylum Streptophyta; class Pinopsida; order Cupressales; family Cupressaceae; genus Sequoia; species Sequoia sempervirens. The sequence continues at coordinate 66,835 of VDFB02137857.1, forward strand.
GTTATTGATCCAAAAAAGCTTGAATCATTATGAATGTGCATCTTAATGATTATACAATAAAGAATCTGTATACAAGGATAATTAACCTAGAAACCCTAGGTGATGATAAAACAAGATCATGACATGTGTCCTCATCCTATGAAATGAGACATAAAAAGAACATGACCTAAGTAAGTTTAAGCAATTAGAGGAAAAAGGGACCTAATAATTAAGTAACTAATTAATTAGGAAATACCTTTTACTCTAACAACCCCTCTTAAGCAAAACTTAGGGAGAAGCTCCAAACTTTAAAGATGAATGCATGATGGGTCCCAACAAACAAGGACTAGTGAGGTACCCATGTACAAACAAAATATCTCTCAAAATCAACGAAAAGGAGAAAAACCCAATGGGAGAAAACTCCTCTCCAAAAAGGAGAAATACAAGTGAAGGTCTAAGAAGCCTCCAAACTAAATTATATCAAAAGAGTAGGAACAAAGGATGAACATGAAGAACACCATTGAAGCATGAAAAAGATGCAAACACTATCAAAGAATGACTTCTATAATGTTGAAATAAGAACCTCCTATGAAATTAGGATAAAGATAGAGATCAAGAAGACAAAAATTTGCATGAGTGCCCCCAACAACACTACTCAACCAATGACCAAATGGAAAACCAAAGAAAAAATGTGAAATTTGAAGATACAAATGGAACATCAATCTACATGAGTGACTCCAACAACACTACTCAACTAATGCATAAGTCAAACATACAGGTACCAATAGTCTAAAGAAATTGATCAACTAAAAATGGAAGGTTTCCTCCAAAAAATAGGAATAAAAGTTTCTATATGGTAAATGTCTCATCTCACCAAAATGCATGGGTAACCAACCACTACATCCACCTAGTACATAGGAATAAAAACTAGATACATAGCTCATTCCAAATTAGAAGTAAGGAAGCATTAGCACCAATAGTATGATACCTCCTATATTGCAGAGAAGGGAGAGAGACGACAGGTCCATTGAAACTAAATGCTAGAATGAGTGCATGAAAAATAACTAGCAACATCAAATGGTGCATGAATAAGTACCAACAATTGAAAAAAGGGTGTGCAAACAAAAGGCACACTCACATGAAGGTAGACAAGGTTGTGATTGCAAATAAGCTCACTTAACAAACCCCCCATGGCACTTTATGTAGTGAAAGTATAATAATGACACAATATGATGTGCAAGATTCCAATAATACATGTACAATGTTGAGGCACTTTATTCAGTGCATTTACATATGAAAAGTGCTTACAGTGGAAGCTCGCAATGTCCAAAAAAGGACATGTTGGAAATACAATTCTTTGAAAAAAATGAGGAAACCGATAGCACCATGATGAATTACACAAAAAATCATGCACTTTCAAAAAAATGAGACTCAAAAAGGAGTCTAAATGTAAAAGATATGCCCATCAAAGTATTCAAAGTGATTATTGCACAACAGTGGCACTAAGAAAATTGATTTATGGAAAAAACTATAAGCCAAAACTGAAAACCACACCACTACAAAGAGCACGGAATTCTACCCCATTTCAAAAACAATTGCACTAAAAAATAACCATATGGTTTAGATATCATTGCTGGAAGATGGAGTGCAAAATTGAAAAGCCCAATGGAGAGGGGTAGGGCAGCGCAAAAACACATATCCACCAAATTTAGCAAAAAAACCTCCAAAGTTGGAAATCTACCAAATTTAGACCTCTATGAAAAAAGATCTCCAGGTACAGGTATAGGTCGGATTTATTAAAAAATTGCAAGTTTAATTTTAATGTTAAAAAACATGCACAAAAAAAAAAATTATTATGTTTTTTTAAGAAAAAACTACTATAGTTTTTTAAGAAAAAACTATTATTATTTTTTAAGAAAAACTATTATATTTTTTTTAGAAAATCTATTATATAAAACTTTTATTTTACAAAACTTATATTAAAAAAATAAAGGGGTGGGGGGGGGCTGAGCCCACCCCACTCCAGCCTTGGGCGGGGTCTAAGGGGTCACCACCCTACCACATTGTGGCAAGGGGTGGTACCTCCGATGTATCCACCATGCAAGGGTGGGGCATGAGGGGTCATCGCCCTACCACAATGTGGCAGGGGGTGGTACCTCCCACACAGGCCCAACAAAAAAATAATATAAATTTAAAACCAAAAAAAAAAAAACCCACGATGGATTTTAATAAAAATATATATATATTGAATTTATTAAATTTTTCGCAAGGAAAAAATAATTTTCTTTTGAAAAAAATACCTCGACCTATGTGTTGGGGAGGCCGTACAACCTCTCTAGTAAAAAAAATTCCCCAAATGCTCTCAACACTAATTTCAATAATTTGGCAAGTGATCTTAAGGTTTTTGTGTCTTCTAAGCGCTATGGCAATGTCTATTTTGGCTCAAAATGCTCTGAAATTGCAGCTACCCTTTAGATCTTTAAAAAACTGCTTTAAACCCTTATAGATCTAACCTCTGGAGTCCAAATCAAGTCAAACAAAAAAGAAAATCTGAATTTTCCAACAACTCTAAATCCAAAGGAGGATTGTTTTGGTCTAGGATGCATTGAATGATAGCTCAAGGAAAAAAATATCTCAAAAGAAGGAGAAGGGATTACAAATATGGAGCTCTTATACCATGTTGAAGTTGGGAAAAATTAACTCCACAACTCCCAAAGATCACATGTAATCAAACACCTATCACATAAAGAGAGAATAGAAAATATATGGAGGTCAAGAGCTATTGATCCAAAAAAGTATGAATCATAATTATGTGCATCTTAATGATTATATAATAAAGAATCTTTATAAAAGGATAATTAACCTAGGAACCCTAGGTGATGATAAAACAAGATCATGACATGTGTCCTCATCCTATGATATGAGACATAAAAAGAACATGACCTAAGTAAGATTAAGAAATTAGAGGAAAAGGGACCTAATAATTAAGTAAATAATTAATTAGGATATACCTTTTACTCTAAGAAATTCTAGGTAGTATTCTCAATGGTAAACTTGATTCATTATATCTACTTTGTTCATTTCACAAATCTTTTCATATTCATAATTTGGTAAATTTTGTGTCTTTTCAATAAGTTGATCAATTGATGTAACATTTAAAATCACATTTATAATTGCATCATTATTGATTGTTTCATTATTTATTGATTTAATCAATGTTTGAGAATTTACTACAATATCAATTTGAGATGGAAAAGATGCTTTATCTTCAACTTTGGAGTTCAATTTCTTAATTACTTCATTTGTTGCCTTTTTTTCTTTGAATTCACACTTAGCATGACAACTTTTAAGCTCTTGTTGAAACACATGAATGGTGACTGCCATATTCTTCACTGTTTCCTTGTTGTATTCAATAATCTCTTGCAAACTAAGGAGGATCTTGTCTTGATTGGAGTAAATTTAGCAACCTCATTTCTCAAGCTCAAACACTACTCAAGAGACCCAATAGCATTTTTAATTCCCCCACCCTCTTTTTCCATATTGGTCCAATTGAAAACAGTTTTTGATATCTCTCTCAACAACTCCTTGTGATCCATGTCCTCTTCACCCAACCAATCTTTAGTCTTTTTCAGCATAGTAGTTTCAAATTTTTTAACTTTATCTTTCACTGTAATCAAATGGGTCAACAACTACTTGAGTATGTTGTTTTGAATGTTGGTGACTTTATAGAGCTCATCTAATTTATCCCTTAGGGGGGAACAATTCAAACATGGGTTAGGGGTGTCGATAGGAGTAGCCTCTAGCTCCTAGGTTTGGCCAACATCTAGCTAAGGGGAAGAAGATGAACTAGTAGAAACTTTGTGTAGTTGAGGAGAATTGGGGGGAGTGTTTAGGGGTAGCATATAGCGAAGGGGACCATGAGGAGCTAGAATTATCATTCGAAGTAGAAATTTGGGGACATTCCTCAAATGTCACCTTTTTCTTACCGAAGAGAATAGAGGAATCAAAAAAATATTTTTTCCTCTTGAAGCCCGAGGGGGTTTAAACCTAGTGACTATGGGGTGATGGAGGGGGCTAGAATAGGTAGTCGAAGATGGGGTTATAGGATCATCCTCTAAAATATCAACAAGACCCTTATGAATAAGTAAAGGGTGAGAGAGCCACATTATACCAATAGAATCTATAAATCAAACCCTAATGAAGGGGAAGGGGTTTCCCATTTTTTCACACTATAATGGATTGTTCCAATGATGAGTGGATCCAAAAAGAAAAATTCATTTTTATGTTGTGGTAGAAATGATTCAACATAGGAAACAAATGAGCATGAAATATTTTAAAATGTCCATCAAGGGTAACATACCTCCTTAAAACCTCAACTATCTTCTTCCACACACCAGGAAAATCCTCTATATTATAACCATTCTACAACCTATTGACTTTCTCACCTTTCTTTAAGAATTTTTTCATATCTCTTTGATAGTTCCCTTTAGGTTTTTTAGGAATATTAGCTCCCTCCAAAGGAAGGTGCATAGCCACAAAAATAAGCTCCACAAAAACAAAGAAGGAGATGCCCCAAACCTCGCCAAGGCTTCCCTTCCACAAATTCGTAAACTCCACAAAAAGGTTATGGTTGTGACCCTTCATGGCTTCAATGTACAAGGAGAGCTTTCCTCTTTGTAGGATAGGCTATATCTCAAGGTCATTTCTCAAAGAGTCGTAGTTGTTGGGCTCTTCTTAAACCAATTCCCCACCCATAGTGTTTGACAATGGAGCAATGGAATAGTAGTTTAAAACCAACCGATGATGACTCTAGAAGCTTTTAGTAGCCATAGACAAAACAAGCTTGATAAATGGCTCCAAAAGCAAGAAGCAATAATTATTCATCATGCAACTAAGAGGATACATATTATCATTACAATTATGAGAGAGATAGATATTAATCTCTAGCTTGGTGTGTGATTTGATAGGAAGCTTTATTTATGATGGATTTTTTCATGTGTTCCATGATCAAATGAACATCATCCCAAACTTTAATATTTTTGACAAAGGCCCCTAAACTGGTCATCCCATCCGTATTAGAATTCTCTTCCTAATAGACATGCATTAACTTGCATTGTCCTAAATCTATCATGTTTAAGCAAGTAGAAACAATGAGGTGGCAAAGTGACCAACTTGTAGATACATCGCCATTTAATATCATGATTGTATTCCTGGAGTTCCCTTCTATATCCAAATTTATTATGCCCCTTTGGTTAGCCAGTTCAATTCCATGATAGGTCACCGCCACCTCTTCAAAACTAGAAGACTAGGTGCCAAGATTTATCGCATAAGAAAAAATAATTCTTCTCCTATGATCCTAGAGGATGTCACCCACTTTGTGTTACTCCCCTCTAATATGAACATGTTTATGACAATAGAATTATGGTCCTTATGTTAGTTACAAGTATCTGCTTTCCATATGAATGTGAAATTGAGGAAAAAATAATTGTTCTATATGTCGTAACTGTAAATGTAAATGATTTTCTTTTTAAGCGAGTGATTTTCTTATTCATGTGAAAAGGAATGTGTTCATGAGATTATATTTATATATATATATATATATAAACGTTGAGAAAGATCTAACCATAATTCTTGTCAGTGGATGCAAGAATTATCGACGCCACGAGGGAAAAGGAAATATCATCAGGGAGACGTTGTGGTTAACAGAGGATCAAAAATTATCATCTTGCCATGAGCTGAATTATGATGGTGGTGTTTAATTGTAACTTTGTTCATACCTCATTAATTAAATAATTATCCTAGTAAGTCAATTTCAAAAAAAAATTCATCTTATATCTCTTTGGGTAATATACTTCTTCTTGCATTTACCTTGGGGAATTAATATCATGAAATATTTAAATGAAATTGGATATCAATCTCCTAAGCCAATGAAAATAATATAAATCAAAATTAATGAAATGTTTAATTTTGGGGCGCCGGTGGGAAATGGTGGTAACTCTTCGCCACCTTACCATTTTCCTTGTTGAATGTCCAAGAAAGGAGCCCAAGAGTCACATGCTAAAGAAAATCTTGGACTTGGGCGTTGAGGAGCTTCCTCTCTTAAAATGGTAATCAATTTCCTCAGTCGGGTTTTCTTCATTCCATCATCTCCGCTTTCTGAAAACATTTTCTTCCTTTCTTTGTATCGAACATGATAAGAGTTATCCATCTTGAGTTGAGCCATAAAGGATCTCCTTACTTTCTTTGTCTCTAATTCTTGGTTTTTTTCTGAATTCGAGGAAATATCTCTCTCATTTCATTTGCATTTTACCATCATTCTATATCTTTGTCTCTTCCTTTAAACTTCAATTCTCAATCGGTTTCTTAATCGAGTGGTGTTCAAGATTAAGCTTTGGGTCATGCAAATTGGAAGTTTGTTTCATCTTGTGAATCTCTGATTCTGTGAAAGCATTTGAATTTTGTGGAATTGTCTCCAAACAACCTTTGGAAGAAGGGTCACAAGCCGCCTAGTCATCTTGTTCGAGTATTCTGTTAAGAGTCCAAGATCTTCTTCGAGCTTTGAATATCTCATCAACCAGGTGAGTATTAAGAACTATTAGTGCGATTAAAGTCTTATATTGAAATATTTTTTTCTTATTTGAAATCTCCATGATGAATGATATAAATCAATGCATCCCTAGTGTGAGGAGATTGTCATGTAGTTGAATCTTGATATCTCTATTCTTGGCAACGTAGACTTTACATCATAATTCTGTAGAGATGAAACTTGCATTTCTTTTAGCTCTTGTAATCAATGTCGACCCTGAAGAATTGCTCGAATCATTATTATTATTTCTCTATTACCTCTATGGTCTAAACCGAGTACCTCTATTCCTCTGACATGTTAAACTTGACTTGAGTTGGATTTGGTCATCTTTTCTCCAAACCGAATCTTTGTGTGAGACATGTATAATAAAGTTTCAAAACCTCATGGTCGAATAACTCATAATTTATTTAAATCCTATGGTTAAGATTTAACCCCGAATTAAGAGAATAATTTGGTAATCAACCAGTCAATGTGAAATAAAACCTTGAACTAATATTTATCATGTCGAGCAAGGGTGAGAGTTGCACTGGAGTGCCATATATTATAATAATAAATCCTTGGCCAAGGTACAGTGCTAGATTCAGCATCTATCAACTATCAAGTACCAGATATACCTCTGATCAAAGTGATCTTTCTAGTTGGGAGGTAGCCATAGTGAAGGATCGACCAAGAGGTATAGGTCCTTGACACAAGGCTCAGAAGCATGATGACATGATTTGAGATTCTTGTTGACACCCTCATGAAGGGATGGGTTTCTTTAGTTGAAGAAACACGGGAGACCAGTAGGTCTTCAGTTGGGTGGAAAAGCCCTTGATGATATTTCCTTTTCCCTTAATAACAAATTCAAGCTCAAGTATTTTAGCTTCCGAGGTATGTCTTCTTAAAACACTTCTCTCTCTTTTTATTTTTGAAATGATTACTTAGCATGTTAAATGTTAGTTGTAATTAATGCTCTTGCATTTTGAAAGCAAAGAAAAGTTAGTTGATGTACTTTTGTATTTTCAGGTATATGATTCAGTTAGTTGTTTCCTTTTTAGCTGAAACTGAAATTTAGAAAGTTAGTTGAGTGATTTAATATGAAGTAGTTATTTTAATTTTTTTCCTCTTTCGTTCAAATTGCAAAGAAAAACCTAGCTTGAAAACAAGTTAGTTGCATTTCAGTTGAAAGTTAGTAGTTACCTTCCATTCCTTAATTGTAGATAGTTAGAGTATTACACATGGTATCAGAGCTACTAGGTTCGACACTGAACCTATGGGCTCATCATGCAAACCTAGAAAACCAAAACAACTGTTGGTGTCTTTCCAGGATGATGATACGGTAAACACCCCGAAAGAAGGTCTGAGACCCTATATCCGTCTGACTGTGGAAGATTTGGCTTTGTTATGATTACTCAAATTGTTCTTTCCCATCAGATTCAAAAACAATGGCCAAATCTCTGAAGAGACTTTGGAAAGAAAGAAAAAATGGATGGCCTCTAGGAAGGAAGCTGTGAAAACCACTATACTTGCTGAGATAAACCAAACCAACATTGAGAACCTCTCAAATTTCTAGATCAAACCAAAAAAATCTGAAGGAGAGCGAGTACCAACTTCTGGTTATAGACTCATTCCATTTTATTGATCAGGAGGAGCCTATCACTAACAACGAAAATGAATCTTGAATAACTGAAAATTAACCAATCACAAAAAGTGATAATCATATTGTAACCTTTTGTAATAAATCTATCACAGGTAGTGATAGAAATTTTGTATTATTCATGTAACAATCTATCATGGGTAATCTATCATAAGTAGTGATATAAATTTTGTAACCTTTGATGAACCTATCATGGAGAGTGATATTCCTTTGTAAACAATTGAAAATTGAATCAATATCAATATTTTGTGAGCTAGTTTGCATGAAATTTAATTTGACTTGAATCTGAGAATATTTGATTGATTGTTGTAAAAGAAAACTCCTTAACTTATGTTATGTAAACTATTGAATAACAATAAATCAAAAACTAACTAGCACCATTAATATCTCCAGGAACTTTATTGGAATGGAAAATTCTAGAAATGGGTTCAGAGGAGATTGGGATAACAATCCTATGGCTAAAATAGACCAACTATTGAACCTAATGAATGAAACCCAGGCCCGAATAGCCAACCTTGAGAGAAAAGTAGAAGGGAAATCTGAAACAAAAGATGACAGGTCTGAAAACTAGAGTGAACAACATGAAGATAACTCTAAAACATTGAGTATGGGAAACAAGAGAAGTAGATTGGCTAATGAACTTGCTAAGGATATGAAAAAGATAAAACCCCCTAAGTTTGAGGGCTCCGCTTCGAGATATGTCACAGAGGCATGGTTAATGAAAATGGAGAAATATTTTGAGCTAAGGGATTATTCTGATAATTCTAAAGCAGCTTGGGCAGCCTATTAGTTGGTAGGAGAAGATGCCACATGGTGGGAAAATCAAAGGGTTGAAATGGGTTTGGCAGTAGTCGAAGTATCATGGGATCAATTTGTGAGAATATTCCATCAGAGATGGCTTCCGTAGTTATATTACAATAAAAAACTATTGGATTTCGAGAATCTCAAGCAGGGGCTTTTAACTGTCAATGAGTATTGGGAGAAACATACCTGATTACTAAAATATGTACCTCAATATCAGCAAGATGAAAACTTCCTAGTTCAGAAGTTCATTATGGGATTGAACAATCGCATAGGGGGTCCAGTGGATGTTTTGGCACCCTGAACTATGGATGAGGCTTATGAAAAAGTTGTACAACAAGAACAAAGGTTAAAGAAATATAATTCTTTCAGGGATAGAAAACATAACAAAGGCAGGTGGGATCAGTCACACCAGAATTTTAAGAAGAAGGGCTACAAGAATAATTAGTCTGGTTACAAGAAAGATAAAAGGGGTAATAACAATAACAGGAAGGATGAAATCAATTCAAGCAAAGGTCTGGAAAAGAAGGGACCACTTGGGGATGCTTTAATTGCAGAGAACATTATGCCAATCAGTTCCCTACAAAAAATTAGAAGGGACAACAACAGCGGAAGCCTCTACCGCCTCAGCAAATGGCCTTCCAACAGAGAATCCATGTAGAAGTTGACAACAGGCAAGTTGAATACTAGGTCACTCCAATAGAAACTCCAGGTATGCTTTATGGAAACCCAATAACTATTCTAATAGACACTAGAGCCACTGAATGTTTTATATCCCCTAAGTTATTGGGTAGGTTTCCTAAAAGAACCAGGTTCATGGCTAAATCATGGATAGTTGAATATGCTAATCAAATGAGAGCTCAGGTAGAGCAGTGTATGTTTGAAGCTAATGTTGAATTTCCAGGCTTTGCCACAAAGATTAACTTTTACGTGGAACCTCTGGGTTCCTATGATGTGATCATTGGAATGAATTGGTTAAGGGAATAGAGCTAAGGTTGATTTCTTTGCTAAGACAAAAGAGTGTGTGGATGATCTAGGAAAACCGGTGTTGATTCAAGGGGTGCAATGAGAGATTAAGGTACAACAAATATCAGCTATGTAGCTAAAAAGAAATAAAAGGAAGGGATGCTAGATGTTTGCAGTTAAAATGGAAGAAGTGAGAGAATACAAATAAAGCACATATTTTGATGATATGTTAATGTGTGCACCCAGAGTAGGGAAGGGGAAATGGAAATTGATTCTAAGGAAGAAATTTTCGATTAAAATACCCCTATCTTCGGGAATACCAAGATGTGTTTCCAGAGGAACTACCAGGGTTACCACCGACGAGGGTGTTTGATTTCTCCATAGACTTAGTTCTAGGGGTCGAGCCAGTTTGTAAGGCACCATACCATATGACTATCGTGGAATTGATGGAGCTAAAGGCGCAACTACAGGAATTATAGGATAAAGGTTTGATTCGACCTAGCATCTCACCTTGGGGTGCACCAGTGATATTTGTTAAAAAGAAGGATGGGACTCTTCGTCTATGTATAGACTATCATATTTTGAATAAGCTCACTATCAGGAAAAAATACCCTTACCCGGAATAGATGATCTTTTTTATCAAATGAAAGGGGTAGCAGTATTCTCTAAGATAGATTTAAGATCAAGATATCACCAGCTCAGATTGAGAAAAGAAGACATTCATAAAATGACTTTCAGGACTAGATTTGGACACTATGAATTTATAGTTCTACCTTTTGGACTCACCAATGCCCCAACTGCGTTCATGAACCTAATGAACAGTATCTTCAAAGATTGTTTAGACAAGTTTATATTGGTTTTCCTTGACGACATCCTCATCTACTCCAAAAATGAAGAAGAGTATCTCCAACATCTTCGAATAGTCCTTCAATGGTTGAGGGAGCATAAGCTTTATGGAAAATTATCAAAATGTACTTTCTTTTAGAAAGAGATACAATACTTAGGGTACATAATATCAGCCAAGGGAATTGTAGTGGATCCCGCTAAGATAAAAGCTATAGTAGAATGCCTAGTACCAAAGAATGTACATGAGGTTAGAAGTTTCATGGGATTGGCTAGGTATTATTGAAGGTTTGTAAGAGATTTCTCTAGAATTTTCCATCCCATTACCTCTCTTCAAAGAAAAGGAAAAATATTTGAATGGACTGAGAAATGTCAAGAAGCGTTTGATACATTGAAGGAAAAATTAACGATTGCACCAATTCTGATTGTACCATACCCTAATGGCCATTTTGTAGTTATAAAAAATGCGTCTGGAGATGGGTTATGCAAGGAAAGGTGGTGGCTTACGAATCTCAAAAACTGAAGCAGTATGAGTAGAATTACGCCCCACATGATTTGGAGTTAGCAGCTATTGTTCACGCCCTACAAATGTGGCAACACTATTTGCTAGGAAAGACTTTTGAGCTTAAGTTAGATCATCAAGGTTTGAAGTATATATTTATGCAACCCAATTAAAATGCTCGCCAAAGGAGGTGGATGGAGTTAATCTCTGATTATGATTTCAAGGTCAGTTACATCAAGGGCAAGGAGAACAGAGTAGACGTCGCATTGAGTCGATGGAAGCATATAACTTCCATGGTTACAATTAACACAGATTTTAGAACTCAAGTACTACAGAAATTAAATGAGGATGACTTCTACTTACAAGTTCACAAAGCTCTTTGGACAAATCCAAAGGAACCTAAATATGAGGGTTTTCAGATTGAAGCAGATGGACTTTTGAGATTCAAGGGTAGGATGTATATTCAAAATGCATCAGAGTTAAGGAAAACGATATGGAAAGAGGTACACGTTGCACCTTACTCAGGTCGTCCCGGGGTAACCAAGATGTTAGCCAACGTGAAACCATTGTATTTTTGGAAGGGGATGAAAAAGTATGCAGCCAAATTTGTGGCAAGATGCTTCGAATGTCAGAAGGTCAAAGTAGAGCATCGGCACCAGGCAGGATTACTGCAACCCCACAATGTACCAGAATGGAAATGGAAAATCATTAGTATGGATTTTGTACAGGGTCTACTGATGACAAGGAACAGGCATAATGCTATATTGGTGGTTGTGGATAGACTCACTAAAGTGGCACATTTGATACCAGGAAATTTAATAGACGAGGCATCTGTAATTGCACAGAAGTTTGTACAAGAAATATTTCGTCTTCATGGAGTACCAAACAAGATCATTTCAAACAGAGATGCCAGAATGACATCTAGGTTTTGGCAGACATCATTTTCTGCTTTAGGGACTCAGTTAAATATTAGTACAATCTATCATCCTGAAATAGATGGTCAAATAGAAAGAGTAAATTAGATTTTAGAGGACCTGCTTAGAATGCACTGTATGGATCAACAATATAAGTGGGAAGAATACTTACCCTAGTAGAATTTTCTTATAACAACCCATATCAATCAGCTATTAAAATGACACCTTTTGAAGCACTGTATTGTAGGAAATGCAAAACCCCTATCAGTTGGAACAAGATGGAGGATAGGATCATTTTAGGACCCAAAATGCTTCAAGAAATGGAAGAATAGGTAAAAATAATTAGACGAAGGTTGAAGGAAGCTAATGATCGACAAAAGAGTTGCACTGATGCAAACCGAACCCCCAGACAGTATGTGGTCGGAAAGAAAGTTCTCTTGCGAGTGAAACCTCAGAAAAGTTCTATTAAATTTGGAAAAGCTTCTAAGCTAGCCCCAAGATACGTGGGACCTTTTGAAGTTCTAGAAGTTATCAGTCCAGTAGCATACAAAATTGCTCTACCTCCAGCTCTGGCCAGATTGCACAATGTGTTTCATGTTTCCTATCTTAAGAAGTATTATGCAAACTTTGATCATATGATTGACTAGAATTCCTTGCAGGTGTGGGACCCTGGGGTGATCACAATAGAGATGTAATGCCCCACATTCTACACTTGACAAAACTGTAGCAACTTTACTAATTTTGCAATAATTTTTTTTTTTGTTTAAAAGATGATGACAACATAATTCACTACTTAGCTATATTAACATAGTATATTACCTAAAGCTATGAAGCTATGAGCAAGGATATAATAGGACAATCCTAAGGGCCCGACCTAATTCCTCGACAGCTCGTCTCTGACAGCCTTTCCTACATATATAATTCGCAGAGGAATCATAGTTCAACCAATTGGACTTCAACCATCTCACCCATGGTTAGATGGCAAGGGGATATAATTGCCAAGTCAAAATGAAGGATTAATCATCAACTCCAATCACAAACCACTAACACCTCTTCCCAAGGTAATAATAGGGTCAACAATTCAAGGTTAGGGATTGAAACTAGATTCATAATGGATTTCTCAAGAGTTTCCTAAAACAAACTAAATTTTCCCCAACTCAAATTACCACCTAGGTTTAACGCACAATTTTTTTTGCAAAACTTAATACATACAAAGACTAGCATTAATGGTTAACTATGAGGGTTCTCACTAAGATAACAAGATTGATTAAATAATAACACCATAATAATAATGATAATTGCTTTAAATGAAGAACTCTTTATCTCTAAAACCCTTGATATGATTGTTAAACTAACATCAACAAATAAATTTCCTAAATGCATAAAATAAAATCACCATATCTTATAATTATAATGAAGACCATACTAATGTCAAATGCACTGATAATAACACTATAACAAATAATAATAACACTGTCACCAGAATAACTATTATATTGTCTATACCTTTCCATTAATAACTGCCATACCATAGACTAATGAATGAACACAAAAAGGATTTGTATTAATGTTTTTCAAATAGGAACTACAATATGAAAAGATAATGATTAACAACTTAATAATTATTTTGAAGCAAAGTCTTGCCATCCTTAAATAAAATGATGCTTAAACTTAATAACTCGAATAAAGAAGCAAATATCATAAAGGTGCGTACCTACTCTCTTAATGATTGATATATGTTGACCTCTAAAAACTCGTTACAATCTCCTTCCTTATTACCTCGAAATTTTGACCGAGTAATATGTTGTATATTGTGTAGACACAACATCACATTTCTTCTTCAAGGTTAGAGCATTAGAAAAAAAAGAATAACATCATAACTAGGATATATTTTGTTGGTGAACTAAGTAAAACATCCGTTCATAAAAACAAGATACAATCCTCTTAATACTTAAATAGATCTCGTTCTCTTAATTGACTAGAGAGAGACTAACATTCCATTATATATACAAACTCAATGTCCTTCAATTTCTATCAGCAAGGCATGATATATACTTAAAATATCTAGGTTATTATAAGTGACTTGTGCAAGTTGAAACATTTAAACATAACTATCTCAAAAATTAAAATAACACCCAACAATATTAAATTTCAATTCCACAATAAGGCACAAAATAATCTCAATTTTCAATAATAAATTGAATATCATAAGATAATTCTAACTTTGCTCTTTTCATTATTTGAAATTAGAAATCATATAATCAATGTGCATTAAGAACATAAAATTATTCAATTCTAAGAATATTCTATTAGGTTTTCTTACATAGTGGACACTAATAAAACATGCTAGATTCAAATCTCACTTACATACTACCATTCTTAATCTTAAAATTTTATTTTTGTTTTAAATTTTATTTTATTTAGTCACCAATAACTTTTACACAATAATATTAAGAAGAACCATAGAATAATCTTAACAGTAGCAACATTATTGATTTATTATTCAATAAATAACAATGACCGTATTTAAACCAAATTAGCCAAGAATTATATTTATCATTTAAACTTATGTGATTGAAATCTATTACTCAACTAACAAATTTCAACATGCAGATTTGTAGCAAAAGACAGCATTCAAAAAGTCATAACTTTTAAGTTATTTGGCCAAATTTAAAAATTCAATATGTTCCGAAAAGGGGAAGCAATAAAGAGCAAAACCCAGAAAACGTTTTACAAGAACCTTAAACGTGAGCAGTTTTTTCTGCAACGCAGCTCACTAGCTTACCCGAATCAACAGTTCGACACATAATAGTCTTATATTATATTGATAAAACATCTTCATAGGGCATTCTTATTAAATCAATATAGTTTGAAATATTTAGAGATGTGAAGGTTTATTTTCAGCACATGTCTATTGGGGAATTTTTGAGTTGATTTTCTGAAATAAATCACATTAGTAATAAAAATGCTTCTCCTTAAAAGCATAAGAGTTAATTACTTTATATAAAATAATGAAAAACTAAAATAATCTTGGTGGATAAAAAAAATTTAACTAACTATGCCTCTCTCTTTTTGTTTGTATTTTAGAAAAAAGATAATCAAATGAAATCAATTAATTCGATATAACTCAGATTTCTCTTTTTTTTCTGAGAATACAAGGGAATCAATTTATTTTCTGGAACAAGAATGCAGGAAAATCAATCACATTCCAGAAGGCTATTCTAATTCTTCTCAACTGATGCACAAAATATATTTTTCCAGACAATAGAAATATTTTAAAATGGTAATAGTGAGTAGCAATATTTGTTTCAACATAGAATAACATTAATTTTACATACCTAGAAATCTTCCTCCCTTCATTGTCATCCTTCATACCTCTAAGCCGAAACCTATTGTACCCATCCACCGCATTGAGTCCTGTGATTTTGAGTAAATTTGTGTATGGGAAATATGTTAATCTCTGCATCATTAACAACAGCAAATGACGCTTCGTTCCTACAAGATTAACTCTAAAGGTAAAACATGATGTTCTTGGCTTGGGAGCCGGCTTTTTGGTGACTGCAGGCTGTCCTTTTTAGCAGTCTGGCTTTTCTGGTTGTAAAGGATTACAGATCCCTTCAAAATCTGCTTTTTCCCTAATATCAAAAACAACAGCAAATGTTTGATGGTTATAAAACGAGCCAAACACTCAAATGAATTTTCCTTTCATGACATATGAGCTGATTTCTTTCTTGGGAGCAGCTGTGGGAGATTCTCTTCCTTCTTTGGAGACAGAGCAATAGGCTTCTTCAAAGCCATGGTCTTAACAGCATTGGCTCACTACTATTTACTATTTTTCTGATAGTCTAATGTAATGATTGACAGAGACATGCTGCTGCTGCTTCTTCAACGCCTCTCATACCAGACATGTGGACGATTTTTTGTTGTTAACATGCAAACCGTGGGACTATAGACAAGGCACGTGAGCTGTTGACAGAATGCCTCAACCAAAGTGGTGGGAAAATGCAAGTGGCACGTGTAACGCTAAAATTCCATTAACTTTTTACAACGCTATGCCAAAATGGGAGCTTCCGATAGTTTTTGGTCACACATCATAGCATGCATAAGCTTATACATCATTTAAAGCTTTCCCATTAGAGAGAATATACCTACAAGAGGAAAAACAATTCACATGCCAAACAATGCGTTTCTTCTTCTATCTTACCTGGCACTGAGAAATTACTTGGATTTAATTTTATATTGTCTTAGCTTTCAATACAAAATTTAGATTATTTATTTATACTTAACAGAAAGGTATGTCTTAATCCAACTATTTTTTTTTTTATCTCCTACAATTTAATAGGCTATCTTGTTTCCTCTTAGGTAATGAAGAACCTTTTTTCCTTGCTTGTTAGTTGGCTTATAAAAGAACAAGAGTTCAGGGAACATAACAAATAATTATATCACAATTTATACTTATTTGTGCAAGTAATTAACTAATAGAAATAGCATTTGGATTTTTATGGTTAAAATGATTTCTCTTTAGAATAAAGGTAATAGAATAAAAAAAATATTTTGATGATTAAAATGATCTGATTTACACAAATAAAAATAAAATAATTTTTTTTATTTTTTTATTTTTTTCATTTTTATGATTATGGGAGCTTCAACATTATATATTAATTATGTTGATATATACTTAACTACGTAGGGAAAAGGATGTCGTAATGTTAAAACCTAAATGTGCTCATCATTTGGATGTAATTTTTATTTTAATAAACATATTCTAAAACCATCGTGGAAACCTTATTTCTAGGCTGCAGCTGGCCAAATTGGAGAAATGAAAGGTCAATTGTACTAAATACAAGAATTATTTAAGTGCAAATGATTGCAAGAGGCGTGATAATATTTTATAGATGCATGAGGCTTGTATGAAGTTAGTATATTGGCTACAGACTAATTTAGTCATAGGATATAGTTATCTATTTGTTTGATAATAATTGTTCTAGAGTCTACATATATTATTTGTATTTATTAATTCAATCCTTTGCTATGTAGTTTTATTATATTGAATTATTTTACGCATTTAGTTTATTGAGTTAGATATTACATCCATTATTTTTTTTAAAGTAAAATTTAGCTACATACATGGTTTCAATTTTATCGTTACTTTTACATCAAAGTCTCTTTCATTACAACATTTTAATTAAAATAGAGTACATTATAGATATAACTATTGTCAAATTGTCCCTTAGTTGTATGCACAATATATCAATGGTTATATGTTCAATCAAATATGACCACCAATAAAAACTTTTGCAGCTATTGAACAAAAAGGGCGGGGCCTTACAAGAGCCACTCTGAGTGCTCGAGGTACATAAGTTGCACTTATGTAACCACGAGGTGGTATAATCTAAGGTCCAGTGGGACCAGAATTTGAAGGAAAATGCCACCTGGGAGGATTATGATGAGATCCTTCAGAGGTTCCCATATTTGTTTCAAAACAATTAAGACTCTATATATAATTATGATTTTAGACTTGATTTTATAAATGAATAATCATCAAGGATGATGATTCTTAAGGGGAGGAGTATGTTACATCCCCTCTAATATAAACATGTTTATGACAATAGAATTATGGTCGTTATGTTAGTTGCAAGTAATTGTTTTTCATGTGAATGTGAAATTGAGGATAAAATAATTGTTTTATATGTCATAACTATAAATGTAAATAAATTTTTTTTTAAGCGAATTTTTCTATTCATGCAAAAGGAATGTGTTCATGAGATTATATTTATATATATATATATATATATATATATATATATATATATATATATATATATATATATATATATATATATATATATATATATATATATATATATATATATATATATATATATATTAACATTGAGAATGATCTAACTATAATGCTTGTCAGTGGATGCAAGAATTACCAATGCCATGAGGGAAAAGGAGGGAAAAGGAAATATCATCAAGGAGAGGTTGTGGTTAATAGAGAATCAAAAATTATCATCTTACCATGAGCCGGAATATGATAGTGGTGTTTAATCGTAACTTTGGCCATACCTCATTAATTAAATAATTATCCTCGTAAGTCAATTTCAAAACGTGTTTCATCTTATATCTCCTTGGGTAATATACTTCTTCTTGCGCTTACCTTGGGGAATTAATATCATGAAATATTTAAATGAAATTGGATATCAATCTCCTAAGCCGATGAAAATAATATAAATCAAAATTAATGAAATGTTCAATTTTGGGGCGCCGGTGGGAAATGGTGGTAACTCTTCGCCACCTAACCATTTTCCTTGCTGAACGTCCAAGAAAGGAGCCCAAGAGTCACTCGCTAAAGAAAATCTTGGACTTGGGCGTTGAGGAGCTTCCTCTCTTAAAATGGCATTCGATTTCCTCAGTCAGGTTTTCTTCATTCCATCATCTCCGCTTTCTGAAAACATTTTCTTCCTTCCTTTGTATCAAACATGATTAGAGTTCTCCATCTTCAGTCGAGCCAGAAAGGATCTCCTTACCTTCTTTGTCTCTAAGTCTTGGTGTTTTTCTGAATTCGAGGAAATCTTTCTCTCCCATTTCATTCGCATTTTACCATCATTCTGTATCTTTGTCTCTTCCTTTAAACTTCGATTCTCAGTCGGTTTCTTAATCGGTTGGTGTTCAAGATTAAGCCTTGGGTTGTGCAAATTAGAAGTTTGTTTCATCTTGCGAATCTCTGATTCTGGGAAAGCGTTTGAATTCTGTGGAGTCGTCTCCAAACAACCTTTGGAAGAAGGGTCACGAGCCGCCTAGTCATCTTGTTCGAGTATTCTGTTAAGAGTCCAAGATCTTCTTCGAGCTTTGAATCTCTCATCAACAAGGCGAGTATTAAGAACTGTTAGTGCGATTAAAGTCTTATATCGAAAGATCTTTTTCTTATTTGAAATCTCCATGATGAATGATATAAATCGATGCATCGCTAGTGTGAGGAGATTGTCATGTAGTCGAATCTTGATATCTCTGTTCTTGGCAACGTAGACTTTACATCATAATTCTGTAGGGATGAATCTTTCGTTTCTTTTAGCTCTTGTAATCAATGTCGACCCTGAAGAATTGCTCGAATCATTATTATTATTTCTCTGTTACCTCTATGGTCTAAACCGAGTACCTCTATTCCTCTGACTTGTTAAACTTGAGTTGGATTTGGTCATCTTTTCTCCAAACCGAGTCTTTGTGTGAGACATGTCTAATAAAGTTTCAAAACCTCATGGTCGAATAACTCATAATTTATTTAAATATTGTGGTTACGATTTAACCCTGAATTAAGAGAATAATTTGGTAATCAACCAGTCAATGTGAAATAAAACCTTGAACTAAGATTTATCATGTCGAGCAAGGGTGAGAGTGTTGAAGGCACAAGAGTGCCAAATATTATAATAATAAATTTGTGGCCAAGGTACGTGCTAGACTCAGCATCTGTCAACTATCAAGTACCAGATATACCTCTGATCAGAGTGATCTTTCTAGTGTGGAGGTACCCATAGTGAAGGATCGATCAAGAGGTATAGGTCCTGGACACCAGGTTCAGAGGCATGATGATAATTTGAGATTCTTGTTGACACCCTCGTGAAGGGACGGGTTTCTTTAGTTGAAGAAACACAAGAAACCAGTAGGTCTTTGATTGGGCAGAAAAGCCCTTGATGATATTTCATTTTCCTTTAATGATAGAGTCAAGCTCAATTATTTCAGCTTCTGAACTATATCTTCTTGAAACTGTTCTCTCTCTTTTTATTTCTGAAATGATTACTTAGCATGTTAAATGTTAGCTATAATTAATGCTCTTGCATTTCGAAAGCAAAGAAAAGTTAGTTGATGTACTTTTGTATTTTTAGTTATATGATTCAGTTAGTTGTTTCCTTTTAGCTGAAACTGAAATTTAGAAAGTTAGTTGAGTGATTTAATATGAAGTAATTATTTTAAATTGTTTTATCTTTCATTCAAATTGCAAAGAAAACCCTAGCTTGAAAACAAGTTAGTTGCATTTCAGATGAAAGTTAGTAGTTACCTTGCATTCCTTAATTGTCGATTGTTAGAGTATTACACTCCTTCCCAACTCGTGTTCCCTTTTGCAAAGCCATCAAAGTTAAGTTTAAACCAACCAAGGTCAAGGGGGGCCAAAGAATATTATTTCGAGTGGTGGGAATTCTAGAGCTCAATTTATTTAGGATGACGATAATATCCCAAGATGTAGCAACTCTGACCTCCAAAGAGGATGGGTTTCTTTTAGGATTGATGGTTACCATCTTAAGATTCTCCTTGATATTTTGAATAGTGAGGTTTGCGAGTACATTCCAAGGACATTTTTATCCTTGAAAACTTATTTTTCATGTTCTTTCCAGAAAGCCTATCTAGTAAGAAGGAAGGCTTGCCACCACAACTCGGAAAGAAGGGGATGATTGAACAGGGGGTTCCAACAATCAAATATACTATTAGTGCTTTTGTGCCCAACCCAACTGAGAAGGAACTTTGACTGAATGTTTTTTTATGAAATCTCCAGGAGTAATCACAATAAAAAGGAGATGATCAATGGTTTCTTCCTCCTCTTCACGAAGGAAAGTAACAATAAAAAGGAGATTGTCAAGAGTGAGAATATTCTTGTGGCAATTTGTCCACAAGAAGAAACTAACACTAGGAATAGTATTATTCTTTCATATCTTCATCTAATTGAATTGAGAGGCCCTTTTTTAGAATAAAATATTATATCCAGACTTGACCATATAATTACCTTCTTTAGAATCCACCCAAACAAGAGTGTCAGAAGAATTAATTCTATAGAACCTTTGTTTGGTAATAATTCTAAGAATCTCATTAGCATCCAAATGAAGCGAAGGATCATACCAATTAGGATTAATTCTCCAAGCAGGGGGGTTAGAGGAATGATCCCAATAATATTTCACCTTGTAGCCCAATCTCTTGCAAAGATCAATTTGGATGGTTGAACAAAAATAAGTGAAATTCCATATTTGAAGGAAAATTCCAAGAATCTTCCTATAACCTCACATAATCCCAATTACCAATCTTCCAAAAGGCTCTTTGTCTTATGATGTCCTTAGATTCGTGAAGGTTATTCCAAATAGTAGACCCTTTTGGAATATGATTTTTATACATGAAAGAGATACCCTCACATCCATTTAAATACTTAACTCTTATGATATTGATCCATTCAAAATTTTGTTTAATCAAATGCTAGCTCACTTTAGAGAGGAGAGCCAAATTCATTTGTCTAGTCTTTCTGATATCTAAGCCTCCATTATTTTTTTGCAAGAAAACCATGTCCTAGTTGACAAGGGAGATTCAATTCTTTTCTTCAATTCTAGACAAGAAAAAACTTCTTTAGATTTGTTCCATTTTATCAATCCAAGCAATGAGAATTGTCAAAAGGGAAAGGAGGTTGACAACGGTACCCATCAAGGTAGCTTTGAGGATTTGAATTTTTCTAACATTGTTGAGAAGAGAACCCTTCAACGCAGCCATCTTCCTTTGTACTCTTTCTAAAAGGTTGGACCAAATTGAATTATATTTTCCAGAGGTTAACGGTATTCTCGAATAAGAGGAAGGGAGAAGATAAATTTGACTCTTAAGAACCATAGAAATTTTGAGCTACAAAGGAGGAGGCACATTTAGAAAGAAAACAACACTTTTATCCAGGTTAATTTTTTGGCCAGAAGCAAAGGAAAATTTAGAAAGGATTCTAACCTAGCCCTTACCTTCTACTATTGTAGCTTCCCCAAAGAGGATGGTTTTGCCAATGAACTGTTGGTGGGAAACTGACTACAAGGAAGAGGAAGGAGAGAAACCCTTGAGACTTCCCCTCATGATCCCCTCAACAATGTTTTAACCTAGGACCTCTATCAACATAATAAACAAATAGGGGGAGAGAGGGTCCCCTTGCCTAATACCCCTAGATGCAACGAAGTGGCCATGAGGAGAACCATTGATGAGAATTGAGAACATCATGGAGAAAACCCACACTTTGATTAATCTATGTATTTTTCCTTTGAATCTAAATCTCTAAAGGACTTGAAAGAGAAACCTCTAGGAAACTTTATCATAAGCTTTGGAGATGTCCAACTTGAGGGCCATATTTTCCTTGTTGCTTTTTTCAATGGAATGGAGAGTTTCATGGACCAAAAGAATGGCATCAATGGTTTTCCTTCCCAAAACAAAACCTTTTTTATCAATATGGATCATTTATCCAAGAAAGGTTTTATTCGATTGACCAACTGTTTAGAATAGATCGTCTAGAGCGTATTACAAAGGCTTATAGTTTTGAAATCTGAGAATCTATTCACCCCAAAAATTTTAAGGATCCTATGAAGGTATTATTAATCTCCTTGAGAATGTCAAGTGAGGATTGGAATTCTCTAACCACTTGAACAACATCCATCTCAACTATATCCCAATATTTTTGAAAAATTATTGGAGGGAATCCATTAGGACTGGGAGCTTTGGAAGGGTTAAGGGAGAACACAATAGTTTTTATTTCATCTGCAGTGGCACTCCTTTCCATGGACACAATATTAAAGGTGAATAGAGAGTTGGGGATGACTTGCAATAACTAGTCAGGTATAAGGTCCAAGTGAGTAGAGTTTTTAGGAAGGTTAAGGAGGTCCATGAAAAATATGATTCCTTCTTGAGATATCTCTTCTTCCTTGGAGAAGTGGGAACTATCAACACCAATCAGTTCAATTATTCTACTCCCTTTTCTGTGTTTGAGGGACGATAGATGGAAAAACTTGGAGTTCATGTCTCCTCTTATCCATTGATTTTTGGATTATTGTTTCCAATAGAATTCCTCTTTCTTGATAAAATTATGAAGATCACTTAGAAGTAACTTATCCATCTAGGATAGAGCTTCTGAAGCTCCTCCTCTATCCATTTTCATTTGAATTTTCCTAAGTTGGTTCTTTAAAGTCGATTTTTGGGTGAAAATGTTACCAAAGAAATTTGTATTCCAAGTTTTCAAGTTTCTTTTGATGCTTTTAAGCTTGAAGGTGATTCTAAACATCACAATGCCATTTACATCTATATTCCACCATTCCAACATAAGTTTTTTGAGATCAAGGTGATGAGTCCATGTTAATTCAAATAAAAAAGGATAGTTGAATTTATTACTGGGGGTATTCCATTTGAGAATCAAAGGGGTGTAATCATATCCCACTCTCAATTGGGAGGAGAGGGGACAATAATTGATCACATCCCAGTTAGAGGAAACAAAGCACTTATCAAGTCTAACTTGAATAAGTTTGTCACCCATTCTTTTATTGGACCAAGTGTATCGATTTCCTTCAAGATCTAGATCCAAAAGACCACCATTAATCAGGAGGTTGTTAAAGTCCATCATGTTATCAAATAAATCTTGAAGACGCCCCCCCATCTTCTCTAAGGAGTAAAGTGGTTAGTTAAAGTCACCAAACATCTAGTGGGAACTCAAGAAGGAGATTCTATTGCTAAGAAGGTTGGACCAAGTCTTTCTATGAAGAACAGAATTGTTTAGGGTGTAAATATTAGAAAGAACCCAATTAAAGTGCCCAAGAATTTTAGAGAAGAGAACTTCAAGAATTTTTTCTTCATAGAAATAAGGGACCCATGATAATGTGGTTTCCACATGGTGGCTAAACTACTAGAAGCACCATCCACATCCATAGCAATAGAAAGAGCATTAGGCCAGATATACTTGCTAATTTGATCAAATGAAACAACACTCATTTTGTTTTCTTGGATAAGCAAAATGTCAAGCTTGAATTCCTTGATAAGATTCTTGACAATGTGTTGTTTGTGGAGGCTATTTATCCCCCTTACATTCCAAGATAGAATCAACATTTTTTAGTTCTTTTAGAGCCTAGCTGCTCTAATGTACTATGGCCTCCATTCGCAATATCCTTAGTTGAGCTCTTTTGCCTTGTTTCTCTTACAAATTTCACCTAGGTTCTGAGTTGGTTCCCACATCAACCGTCTTGAGCAGCCATGAGCCTATACAAAGTAGGAGGAAAAAAATGAGGTGTATTCCAAGCCCCTCTAAAGGCCTAGGGAAGGTAGGAATTTAAGACACTAGAAGAGACATCGGGAGCTCCTTCCTTTGAACCAAACCAAGAGAAGAAAAGATATCAATGTCCTTCACCAAACTACCTTCTAATGAGAGGGAAAATACTTCCATAACCTTTTCTAAAATAGGCTTGGAAGAGGAGGGAGGTACCAGTACTATCTTCATAGTAGGTCCATTTGTGCAACCAAAGCCCACCATAACTCCACCAAAAAACAACCCTATAGGCATTAGAGTGCCTTCTAGAGAGGGAACCAAAGAGGGACCCCCAACAAGAGGTTGGGTGGTGATCGATTTTTTTGCTTCTTTAGAATTCGTAAGTTGCTTGTACTCATTGGACTTGAAGGCTTCGAGGATGAAGTGGGCCTTGCCACACCCTTTTCTTTGAATAAGTTAGGGGATGATTTGCTCTTTTAACTCTTTTTTTGGATAAGCAAATTACAAAGGTGACCTACCAAGGAGCAGATTTGACATAAGAGAGTTGAGTTCTCATATTCAATAGCTTTAGTCCATTTTCCAAGCTTAGACTCTAGAATGACTGAAGTTGACAGGACTTTATTGGGCTGAATACTGACACAACATTGAGCAAACACCATTCTAGTCATTTCCTTGGTGGCATGGTCCATTGAGAGAAACTTGCCGAAGGAGTTGGAAACCCCAAAAATAATTACCTCATCCCAAAACTCCAAAGGGAGGCTCAAAATCCTAGCCCAAGTTGGAAGAGCAACAGCCAGATGCACTAAGGGGTCAAAACCTAGATGTCATTTGCAAAAAGCTAGGCTTTATTTCCCAAAGAACCAACGTCTTAAGTTGTGTGCCTTAAAGACAGTCCTCCTAGAGGGAGAAAGAGAAGCAAAAGAGGCCTTTTGGGAGTGTCGAGATAGATAAAGAACCCTTGAGCGACCACCAAGAAAAATCCCATTTTCTCAACGATTATATATTAGGGTGCTTGTTTACAAACCTTATGATCAGTGAATTTTCCATTTGGCCAAAAAATGATCCAGAGAGGGGTCTTTAATCTTGATAGTAGTTTCTTTGTTAGAGGACAATCTAGACACCATCAAAAAAAAAAATTGCCCAGACAGATATCTTTCTAGAGGGTTGGAGATTCCAATAGACTGAAGACTTTAGCTAGCGAATTCTTGGGGATAGGGGGTATCCCATGAGGCCCGTGATACCCATGTTGGAAGACACAAATTGTTTGGTAACAATAGGTCCATCGCTAGGGAGCACCTACAACAAAGAAGAATCTCGAGCACCAAGATGAGGAGATTGATTGCCATTGCTCATTTCAAAATCGCAAATCTACAATGAAAACAGAGTTGTCACATAAAACTTCCAGATTATATCAAGGTGATACAATAGAAACATGGTAGAACCAAGCACTTTATGGGGGAGTTTGTTGATTTCATACAAAGGATTGTGATTCAATTATGGAGAAAGCTAAAGGAGGTCTATTGTGAAGGCCAATTGTAAATTATTACTCCCCATAGAAGCACTTCCAGAGATTCATTTGGAATCTTGCAAGCCACATTTATCATTTTTGGATTGAATGATTGGTTGACTTACAATTGCTTGAGGACAAAAAATTATAGAGAGGGGGGACTATAATGTCCCCTTCTCAAGTATAATCAGTTTGAGAATAATTAACCTATTTTTTGAGTTTTCTCATAGGTTAATTGGTAGACAAGGGAGAACTCCAACTGTCTTGGAAGCACATGATTGATCAAGCAATGGTTTTTATCATAGCACTGAGTTCTAGTGATCTTGATAAGCCTCATGATGCTTTCAAAATGCAATTTCATCC
Organism: Sequoia sempervirens; assembly: GCA_007258455.2. Classification (NCBI taxonomy): domain Eukaryota; kingdom Viridiplantae; phylum Streptophyta; class Pinopsida; order Cupressales; family Cupressaceae; genus Sequoia; species Sequoia sempervirens. The sequence goes on from VDFB02137857.1 coordinate 92,966, forward strand.
TTTTGTGAGCTCTCCAAACTTTTTAAAAAAATGTCATTTTTAAATTGACACCAAGTTGCTTCAGTTCATCATCCTAAGTCCTCAATAACATTATGGAATTGTCAGAAGTTTATACTTGTCTCATTTTTCGTAAAGTTTGCATGATTTATTAATTTATTAAATAGTTATATGTAAGTTATCTTAAGAAGGATAAATTAAAAAGGCAACTAAGGTATAATTATTTATTAAAAAGTGTTTTAAGTTGTGCCTTCAAAGGGGACACCTAAGCACATGGGGGACTTTTTCTCTCATAAAAAAATATTATTTAATTTGAAATAAAAAAAGAACTTTTGTTGGAAAAGAAAATTATTATTTTATTTCTCCCATAATGTTATAAAAAGAGGTTGAAAACTCATTGTTGAGGTTAGACTTGATAAGATTTTTTCTTTTGCATTTGAGCTTGAACCTGTGTTCATCTCTTATTTTCTTGAGGATGAAAACCCTTTTGAAAATATTAGTTTTGAGGATGAAAACCCCCTAGCTAGTCTTGGTTATTTCATATAGAAGCCACAATTGTGCCTACAAGTGAAGTTTTCAATCTTCTTGTTGATGATGGGTACATTTGATGTGTTTTTAGCCAATAGCCTATATATTGGATGAGCTTTTGGCCTGAAACAAGTCTCACTCTGTCAAACTACCATGGTTTATGGTGGGTTGTTGTTAAACTTCGTCGATCAAATATGGTCGCTTTATATCTCCTCCATCCATTAACTTCGGGGACAAACCAACACGCTGGAATCTATTGGAACCCACTTGCCAACTCTATGAATGGAAATAGATTGAGCGCAGAAAAATCAAACTATCCTTTTATGTCCTGAAGTGTGTCGTGATGGAACCATAGCGATCAAAAATGTACTTTCCATATTTGAAATCTGGGCAACCGAAAATATCAACCTCCAGCTATCTCAAACGCCATAAATTTGCATCTTTTGCATTTATTGATGTCAGAATAGATGTCAGTAAATATCTAATAAGCCATCGCTGATTATCCCTACAAGAAGAATGATGCGATTCACAACAAACACACGGCTTTGAGACTACTACTGGAAGCAGATCGAACCAAATTGCATGAGAATACACAGAGGGCAGAGGACATACCAGGAAAAGAATTTTAAACATTGCAAGGTACTTCCCACGTAGCTTTCATTGTAGTTAATAATAGCGATCCCCTTTCTCTTCTACACCAGCTCTTATAAATTGTGTGCAACACAAAGCTGGCTTACTCCTCTTCCTTGGGCATCGATGGAGCCCCCTTGTATTTCTTTCCACACGCACCATTGTGTGGGATCTCTCCATTAATTGCAGCCTTTATTCTTCCACGGTGGTGCCTTCTTAATCTCTACACATTTTATGTATTCAATTTTAAAACCCCCTCACAAGCCATGCCCCTCACACTCTATTTCTTCTGCTACCAATATGCAAATTTGGGCTTTGCCTGCATCGAGCCGCCTCCTTTTATTGATTTCGCATTTGTTGGTGTCTTTGGAAGCATTATGTTAACACTAAACATTTTTCCCCCAACTAGTTCTCCTCACCCAAAAAATTGTGGCTTCTTCAAGTTCGTGATAGGAGAAAATTGGTAGGATCCCTATCTTACGCCCTGTTTTGTGCTGTGACCTTGTTCCTTGCAGAATTTGTGGCCTTCTATGTTCCACTTTGGCTTTAATTTGACACAGAATAGTAGTATCAGTACTACTGCAATCACTCCTAGCACTCCAATACTACCACCTAGAACAAACAGGGGATATGGTGTTAAAGTAAGCAAGTGTAAAAAGTTATGGTTTGTCGAATCATTAGAATCGGGATAAATAAAATCCACTTACACAGAACGATTTATATACTCAATAAGAAAATTTTGATGTGTGTGATAGACTTAACATGTTCACACTTTGATACAGGGCAGGGAAAAAAAAATAGAAGAGCCTTTTAAGCTTTTTAAATATTCAGAGCTTCATAATATCCTAATAAGGAGCACATTTAGGTTTTAACATTACGACATCTTTTACCTTGAATATAGTAAACCCAACACCTCACCCTAAGATTTCTTAGCTTTAGCCATCTAGTTGATGTGCTGGTCATGCATGCCAACATTATAAACTTAGTAACAAAGGGGCTAATTACAGTACACATCTTGGCAATGAAAGCTAGTGCTAACTCTTGACTAAAAAATAGTTTTGAAAATCTCTTTATAAATGAGATGACAATCTACTTCTGCAGTGATGATTAAAGGAACCTACAGGTCATGCCAAAGTGTTATGATAGATGAATGTGAAAGAAGATGAGGCACCATCTATAAATAGTATTTTCTCTACTCATAAGGTGGTTATTGACTAAGAATCAACATAGAAACTTTTTTGGCATTTTGTTCCACTTAAAGATATGATGACTTTGAGGAAAAATACCAATTTGTTCTTCGCAGAACATGTGTGTGTTTATCCTTTTAACATATCATAATCCATATTTCACTCAGAACATCAACTGCATGAAATAATTATGTTTTATTTAAATAATAAGGCCCTCCATTCATATCAAGTGATGGGCCATTTATGTCTTTTGATGTGTAATCACCTGTAGAATATCACCCATTTCATAGAAGACACACCTTTCTGGTAATATCTACTATGAAAAATTGTATTACCATGAGAAGTGGTTAAATCATGTCACGAATTTGAGCACTATTTTGCACAGTACAAAGAGACCAAAGACGCACACCTTGCAACATTCGATTTATGTTTCATATAAATGAATCTTGACCTACATAAATGATTTCAAAACCTTTCCCATGACTTGTATGTTCTCGAAAATTATTATCGCAGCCTGTAGAAGGAATTAAGACTTGAATATCAAGTGATATTTGTAAATAGTATTCACAACTGCACTTGTTACACTTGCAACCTTTGTGACCGTGACAAGGATTTATGCCTATTATTGTTTAAATTTCTAAGAATAGTGTTTGCAAATCTGTGGTGCATATCCAACAATCTCTTCTAAAGTCTCTTGTGAGTTCTTTTATCCTTATGCCATTATTTTTCGTTTGGTTTTTGGTATTCATATTTACTCTCATTCATAAGTTTTTTCTTTCTGCCTAGATCAAATTCATTTCGTATTACAAGATAGAAGGCCAATGCCTTGTTAATGAAATCTATTATTGTCATTCTCCATTCTGTTTTCTTGTTATCCACATTGGATGTGATCTCCATCTCGTAAACTTTGCATGGAAATTAGAAATTTAGTCGCTTTGACTAATCAACTATCACAGTTTCTCTATTAGGATATTTACTTTCTTGAATTTTCACTCCAAATGCCAATCTTGAACATTATTGTGCATAAGTTTGTTTTCTTATGAAAGAATAGTTTAACACAATTTTGGAGAGAGAGTCAATGAGATAAAAATTTCTACTCCAATTTGTAGTTTTACCAACAGATTTAGGGTTGACCTAATAATGCTTTAGGCTATCACTGGTGGGTCTACTCCTAAGAGAAGTTATGGAGTCTACAAGCTTTATTAGAATAGGTGAAAATTTAGTCAACATTTTCCATCATTATAGCACCTCTTTATGCTATTATAAGAAGTGCGAAGAGTTTTCATCACGATAAGAATCATGATAGTGTTTTTGAGTCTTCAAGATATAAAAATATCATAATAACAATGCCTATTCTCTTAGGATACCAACCACTTCAAATACAAATTGATACCAACCACTTCCAATACAAATTGATGTAAGTGTGTATGAACTACGAGGCAACTTTGTTGCAATTTTTGAAGCAAATCATGTTGTTATCATTTAGAGGTATTATATTTGCTTGTTTATAAATTTTACATCGAATTAAGTAGTTAAGAATGAGCTTTCTTTTAGATGATAGGTTAAACATATTGTTTATCAACTTGTCAAGAATCAAATCATAGCTTGTAGTTGATGTAGAGATTAGATATAAATGGCTAGATGTTTATGAACGAATATTGATTTCTCAAAGGATTTATAATGGTTCCTCCCCATTAAATCTATTTATTACTTCAATAAGCTGATTATAGTAGTATTTATGTTATTGTATTAGATCTTAGATCAAATTGTTCACATGCATTATGCAGTTAGTATTGTTTTTGATAATTATGAACTTTAGTGAAAACAAAGTAGTATCTTTGGGGTGTATTGCTTCATTGGAGCAAATTCTAGCATCAACAAAAACTAAATTGAATGAGTTAATTTAATAATACATCCTTAGGAGGAATAGCTATAACACTGGTGTTTCTATTGAAATAAGTAGTTAAGTTTTCTTCTTTTTTTGTTTGCACCATTATTATTACAAAGTGTTATTGAGGCATTTTGGATTCTAGGCGAAAAGTTATCATTTTCTTATTATCATTTTTGTAGTAACATTTGAATTATCATTGCTACAATATTTTGCTATAGTCTCAATTTAATATGCATTTACATCTAGGTATCAAATAGTTTAATATTATTTACAGTAATTATAGGAATGATTTTTTAATTCATTTATAGTAATATAGTTAACTTTTTTTGTGATATTTATTAGTATTGGCCAATTAAAGTTATCAACGATCAATTGATATTGAACAATTATAGTTAAGTTAATTTTTTTATTGTTTAATGTGGTATTCTCTAGTATGGAAAAGTTATAGTTAATGATTTATTTTCAATATAATATCCATTAGTATCAAATAGTTATCAATTGGATATTTACTTGTTTGTATAGTTATTGTTTGATATTTGATTGGGAATAGTGTTGCACATGTAAAGATTACCCATTTGTATTCTCTAGTATTGAAATTAATAGTTGATATAATTATATTCATTAGCATTGAACATTTACCATAGTTTGATAATCATGTTATTGTTTCACATAGATACCAAGTCATTATCATAGTTACCAGGATGTTCAAGTTCTCAAAAATACTAATGATTCTAATGATTACAAAATATTAATATAAACCCTTGACTAAGTATATCCCCAAAAGAAAAAACCTAGTTTTCATTGAAGTTGACTTTCCATTTGGATTGTTGATGCAGTATACTCACGCAATTATATTAAAATTATGCTTGTGTCACCAACTTTTCTAAATGTTGTAGGTGACATGGCTTAATAAACAAGTAATGTTATTCAATAGAGAAGTACTTTCAGTGTTTTCAGTTGTGATGTTGCACCATTGATCTAGATTTCTCAAGTAATGAAATTCTTTTTACTTTTAATAACATGGCCTTTTTTCAACTACATCATGCAAGGTTAATTCAGTCCCATGATATATAGAAGACATCTATCAGACTATATTATTGAGCTCAGATACTTTTAGTGTATAAATCACAAAATCAAGCTGGCATTAAATGTAGGCTTAAGGCATTAAATGTAGAATTAAGAGTGTGTAGGTTTCCAAATTCTTTTAAGTTATGTACTATTTACCAATTTCTAGGTCCTGAAGAACTTGTTTCGTATCCTTGCTAGCTTGTAAAGTTTTGTTTTGAGTCCATGCGTATAGCTTTGCATATCAGGAATGTGTTACACAAATATAGACTTTATTTATTAAGGTCATAAGAGTTTATTTTTAAATTTGTTTGATTTGATTTATAATGTGTAATAGGTAACTAAAATTCCATGTTTATTTAGATGTCCTTTCAAAATCCATCCATTTTCTCAATATATTTCAATCTTCTTCAAAAATATCGAGTGTGAAGATTACTGTGGAAACTAACACGAACGAGGTCAACAAACTGAATATTTGAGACAACAGTAGTTAGTATAAGTAGCAATGTAGATTCTGGAAAAAGTTGTATAAATAATAGCCTTGCGCAATATATAGACATCTTGAACACCTCTCACCAAAGTCTAGCAATGGTCATTTCCAAGACATATAGACATCCTGCCAACTCATGGTTGCAAATATTGAACGATTCCACAACTCAACACTTGATCCAAATCCTCTTCAAAATCAACAAAATATTGAGCCAATTCCCATGCCTAATGAATACATCGGAAAACTCTTTTCAAACAATCCATCCTTTCAAATTGATCCATGTCAAGAACATGAACCAAAGCATTCTGAAGAAACACCACATAGAATCAAGATCAAGAATCCATACCTCCAATATACTACCACGATCTAATGAGAATTCTCCAATCCATACAAGATGTCGCAAATGATAATCATATCCATATACCACCTACTCCTCCATCTATCCATGAGATGCTTACTCCTAAATGTACGCGTAGATGTTCTGCAAAAACAAGAGTCTCCTACTCTAAACATCATTATCAATGAGTAAGAGTCTTCTACTTTAAATATCAACAATCTTGCACAACTTCTTGATTTTATAGCTATTAAGGAATAAAGATAACTCTTAAACACTAGAGGGAACTTTTTTTGGTGCAAACACCAACATGGGGAGAATGTAGATTCCTTATGATAAAACCGCTATCAATGCTACAACTATTCATAACTTCAATCATCATCCACGCATCATCCCATCCACAAATTGTGCCCAACCACATGAGAACAAGGTATATCAAAGTAATGAACAAATGACTAAGGTAAAATGGACAAATAAAATTCAAATGGATACCAAAAAATACAACAAAAAAATCATCCCTTTCAACTCCATTAGTCAAAGAAACTATGGGGAAAAAATCAAGAAGGGAAGTTCATCCATCAAAAAAGTCCAACAGTGAACAGGAAAGCTTCAAGAGCGGCCTACAAGATACATGAAAAATTTTGTCCCAACTGAATCTCCATATCCACCTACTATTGCTCATCTCCCAAGTTTGGAAAAAGAAGATCCAAACTGTCAACTAATCAATCTACATCTCATATCTCTCAACATACACCACCATAAACTTTGACATCCATGATATCCAAATCTCGTAATAACTGTGTGTTGACAACTCTTTATCATAAGGACTCTAATGGCTCCCTATCACAATGTGTGCATCTAGATGATGTTAACTTTGATATTTGTAAAGAAAAAAAGACACTCCATCCATCTTATCCATAATAAATCCATTCATCTATGAACCATCTATCAAATCCATATTCACCTATCGCCATCCACATTCCAAATCATCTTGATCTTGGTTGACATTTAGTGTACATTTAACACTTTTTTATGGTAAAGTTCTTGACATGGGTCGTTATCATTCACCGTACCCACCATTATCTGAGCCATCAACTATTCTCCAAATTACCATCTGCACTCCAAATTGTAATCCCTTCCATCCTTTGCATTCTTCACATATCCATTCATCCATTCATTTATCCATGCATCCACCCATTGCATTCCATACATTGCTACAAACTAGGGGCAAATATTTACTTCTTGCTTCAAGAAAACATCATGATCTATATCTATCAACTCATAATATAAATTAGTATTTGTCTATTTAGAGGATTATACCATCTTAGTTTACACATATATATATTCTTTTCATAGAATAAAGGAGTATACAAAACATGCTAGAGGTGTTCTCTATATATTACAAATAATTTGTATTTAATTCAAACAAAATTGTATAATTTCGGAGTATGCAAACATGCCAAAGGTGTTCTCTATATATTACTGACATTATCTATATAATTTGAACAAGATGGAATGAACACATTGTATGTTTACTTCTTTATTCTGTGATAGAGATGGTTATACACCCATTATCTTTTCGTAATGTCTATTTTTTGTTGTGAGATTAAAATATTGTTTGTTTTGGTACTGGTGTTTGCATCTCCAAAAAAATTGTTTGTTTTGGTACTGGTGTTTTCCTGTATCTCCAAATATGTATTAAATCCACTTTGTACAAATATACAGACAATATTATACAAGTGTTAAACTGTACATCACTCCCCTTCTTACTTCACTATATTTTTCTATCGGCATAAGCCTTGCACCCCCTCTGGTGCAAGTGCTAGTGATAAGTTGATTTGCAGAGTGTAATTGATGTTTTGGTGAGTTTCCTTTTTAGCAAAGTTTTGAAGTGATGGAGTTGTTGGGCTAGTCGTACTATCCCCTATGTTGGTTGTACTTCATGGGATGTACCTACAAGAGTTTTTTCTTGTTTGAAGTATTTCTACAAATCATCATTGTTCCCTAGTAAAAACTTGTTCTTGCCCCCTAAGTTGTAGGGAGTGAAGTGTGAAGCTTTAGTAGGTCATACCATTGCATGGGTTGGTTGTACTAGCTAGTGAAGGGGTGAGTGAAGTGAGGAAGGGATTCACTCCCTTTAAGAGGTCGCACCATATCGAGAGGCCATACATGAAATAAAATTTAAGTATAAATGACATTTACATATGGACATTTACTTATACATTAAGTTATTTTTCATAATTATTAGGAATAGGATCACAAAACAATATACAATAAAATGAATGCAAAAATAAAATATAAAAAAATAACACAAAACACAAAAATAGACGTATGTGGTTCACCCAATATGAGCTATGTCCACAGATAAACAACTAGTATTTCCTTTTATTTATCCAACAAAACAAAGAGATACAACCTGTAGTCATAATGCAATGCCCTTATAAAAAGGGATTGCCTTCTAGGGCAAGAAAAGCCAACATAACCTATACCGTGAAATCATGATGAACACTCTAAATTTACCATGATTATATATATATATATATATATATATATATATATATATATATATATATATATATATATATATATATATATATATATATATAATGTGACTTTGAGAGGTGTTGCCACTGAAACCCCATCGAGGCACATGTCCCTCAGAATTTATCGCAGTAACCTTCAGTGATACAGAATATGTCTACAAATTCCAAAATATTCATCCAAGCATCATTGAATTTCTCACAGTCACAAATCATTTTGAGACATTTATCACAACATATTTGCATCGGATTCCTAATTAAATATCATTATTTTATGTTTTAAAATATTTAATTCTATACATTTATCATTCCCAAGATTATCTAAAATAAATTCTGAATGCTTATAGATTTATTTATTTATTTACACTATGTAAAAAGGATGATGTTATTCTCCTTTCAAATAATAACCCAAACAAGAATTGAAGTGAAGCCTGAATTGTGATACTCTTGATATTTTTAAATGTGTTTTCAAGCCATGATATCATCAGTTCAAATAAAAATCCATTCTAATTTACAGAAACATTTTGGATTTGAATTAACGTCAAATATAGGTATAATATATAATGGCTTCATCTGAACAGTTTATATTGAAGTAAGTTAAGACGCAATTTTTCTTTGAATGATTTGCTGGCACAAAATTGTGATGCATTTGTAACTCCTCTCAAATAATATTGCATTGGGAAACTGGCAGTCACTGCTGATATTGTTTTGCTTTGTCTTACTACTAGGAACACACTTTATGCAAAATTCGGTGTTACATGAGCAATGTAGTTAAGCTCATAAACATGCATGCCTTCGGGAACCAAATGTCGTAGAATGTAATCACAATCTTCATCTTTCTTCTGAAAGAAAAACTGATCCTTTTTCCCTTTGTCAAGGACATGGTAGCGTTCCACAAGATATGAATATTACATGTATATGAAAGCTAGTCACACACAATTAAGCACGCTGGCATTTCCAAATCATTAGCCTCCTCAGAATATATATGTTTTGGAACTATGAATTAAAAATTGAATTCCTTTTGACCAAGCATAAATGTGTTCTGCCACCCAAATTACAGTTAATATATCCTGTTTACAATACAAATTTTGAATCCCGTGCAGTTTTCACGGCCATCAAGGCACTTCTTCAAATCAATGGGAACATCCAAGTTCCATTCTGCTTACTGTCATCGCTCCAGTGCTGAATTTGGCACCGTTGATCAGTGTGCAAGCTATGCCGGTTTTGTATGAAGTTGGTAGGAAAAATTACAACTTATGACTTGACTCCTACAGATAGATTCGAAAAGTCTTGGCGTATTGGATCTTTAAACTATCCTTTCAAACAAAAAACATTGATAATTGACCTTTCCTTGCATGGCAAGGAGTAAAATAGGTGATTAAAAAATGACATTGGAATATTTAACCCTTCCATCAGGTAACAACACTGCAAAATTATTTGGGAGGGTATTCCCACCATCCTGCAAAAGCTGGTGCCAGAATTCATAGTGTTTGCATTCACCTAGGTTCCATTTGAGTGAAGCTGGCTGGTGAGCTGCTAACTACAGTACTCATTAGAGATGACGATGAAGATGACGATCCTTTGTGCGTTGATTGTGCCTGAGGAGTGTTAAAAGCATAATAATAAGACTAAGGCTCACACGAAGAAGTAAAGGTATCTAATAACAAAAGCAAGGACCAATCTCAGCAGATTATATTCATTCCTCTGAACCATTAGTTTGCAGTGGCTCACTGTAATCACTTCCTGTCTGACTCGAGTGACAAGAAAATGTATCTAATACCTTTGTTCTGCTTGCAGAACCATGTGCGCCAACTCCTACTTTGAAGTTTCTGAAGTCGGAGATTAATCCAGGTTTTGTCAACAGGTTCTCATTTATATTTATGTCTTTTGAAAGCATTGCCACCACTTGAGACATAGAAGGCCTGAAGTTGGCTGCAGCTTGTGTGCATAGAAGTGCAACCTTGATGAAGCGCAATACTTCTTCTGTGGGACACTCCTTTAACTTTGGATCAACAACATCTAGAAGTTTGTTCTCCTCCCTGCGATGCCATGTCTGCAGTAATATCATTCAAAACTAATAACTGCCATGGTCTTAACACTTTAACCAAAACGATGCAAATTATAGCAAGGAATTATTTTTATAAGCAACTGAGCTCGAAACAAATGAATATAATTGCAAGAACCATGCTAAAAAGGTATTATGAATATACTCTTTGCAAACATCTTTATTAGGGTTGGGAACGCACCCTTGATGAAGACTGGTATTGTATAGTAGAGATTCAAGTCCTATTGCTTGTGGCAATATTGAAATATCTACTGATTTATTCTGATGGGTTCAAAAGGTAGAAGATATGTATTGACAAGCTATGAAGCAAAATTAAATCTGGGTTGAGAAATTTTTCCTTGGAGGCATTAGTTTTGCAGACCCACAAGACACCATTTCTTGAGTGTCAATGGTTTACAGCCTATTATGAGTTGGTTTTGTGATCCACCAACTGCTAATTGTTTCATGTATATTTTCATCATCATAAGCTACTAGAAATTTTTCCCTAGGATTGTATTGAGTTGGACAGCATTTCAGCATAGCATCAACATTTGAAGGCCCACACTGGTCACTTGGTCACCTGGCTAGAGAAGGAATTACATACTCAGTTATATGTATGATTATTTAATTCTTGTATGATCCACTAGGTCTATGCATGGGTATTATTATTAAATATTTAGATTGAAAATGTTATATCCATTTTATCCTATGTTGGGACAGTGTTAAATTCAATAGGATAAGGAAGGTGTTGTGTTCATGAGCACAAATCTACATTTCTTGACCCATGTGGCAAGGGGCCTTTAAGTGCTTGGAGTAGCCATCTTGTGTTCATAGTATACGGTAAAATAGTGGAGTCGTATGCAATCCATTTTCAGTAAATAGAGGATGGGCGATTACCATGTGGTACTGACAATTAGACAAGATACTGTAGAAGATTCAGCTTGACAACTAATTTGATATGCTAGTGAATAACTATTATAACCCCCGGTCAGAAACCCATGCCACAACTTGAAAGGAAATTACATAAAGAAGATTGCATTAAAATAAAAGAGATTCTCTCTCAAATCATTAATCCACCTATCCTCCGCATCTCAACTTCCAAAGAGTATTTCAAGCACCAATCCATTCTATTGACAACCATTCTCATTTTTTAACTAACATATTGGAGAACCATTAAGTTTTTGTTCAAAGCAAACTCTGACAATGAAATAAAAGGGTATATTTCAAGTCCCAACTAGGAAACCTAATGTAGCGAATATAATTCCTATCTTATTTTACAACAGTACAATATGTATAACCTACCTTATCCACCTTTTATAATATTATTTATTAAAAGGTAGAGTTGATAGATTACACCTCTTAGGGTTACACTCCTTGGATAGTGTAAATATTCATTTGTCATCAGTTTATAGTTGTACATTAAAAGGTAGGTTGCTTCTTCCTAGGATTGTCCAACATCTCCCCCTTGTGATTCAACATTTCTTTGTGGACATTGGCAGATCTTGCATTAGCAGCCTCATGGTCGTGGATGACTAATTTACTGATTCTTTTCATTATCTAGCCTTACTGCAAAGGTGTGATACTATCGACTTCTACTCTTGTTCTCAAACTTTTATTTTTGTTAGCCACTTGTTTCATTGAGGGATCCTTCTCTCACACAGCTATTTGTAACTCTAATTACACTATTGATTTTAGGATTTAACCCCCGCATCTTATGTGCATTGTTTTAATGTTAAGTTACTTTTCAAACTATTAATAATATGAAGTTTCCACAGTCCATGATAATGGTGCTGAGATTTCTGGATTGAAACTGTGTGCAAGTTTTTTATATCAACGTTTCAGATCATACTCCAGGATCCATCATCAGAATAAGATGCAGTTAGAGAGAAAAATAAAATTGCACACAGTTTCAATCCAGAAATCTCAGCACTACTTTTCAAACCCTAGCTTGTTCTCTAACTTAGTAGGTTTCTAATGTAAAGAATGTACTTCCGAATCTATTGACTTAGTTTAGTCATCTTTATGCATTAATGTTACTTATTTCATTCTTTCTATAATATTTTCTATATAAAGTTCCCTCTGAGGATTTCACATAATAGTCCATTTGATCTTATCACAAATGGCATCAAAGCAAAGCTTGCTCTCATACTTGTGATCACCAATGAAGAAAATAATTAAAGGTCATAGCTCATTTGCTTTCTGTCATGTTGAAGTTTATGTCTTTGGCCTACAGCTATATTTTTTAGTCATATTTCTTGTCTATTGGCCAAAATCTGCTTGGATTCGCCACATGACACTTGCCTGGTCCACAATTGACACTTGACTAGCTTACCTAGAGCTTGAATAGTAATTTCTTTGTGTTGCCTGGTATCCAATTTGCATTTGCTGGGGAAACGATGGCTCTGCAAGCGCTGCATGAGGCCGCAGCCATCTAGGCTCGGCCTGCATGTGGTCTTTTGGTGGTTGCATGTGTAGTTGGGGGTCGGATTTGTTCTCTTCTTCTCTGAAGCTTCTTGGGGGTGGGTTTTTTTACGCTATTTGGGGGGAGGCTCTTTTCTTTTGCAGCAGGTGTGTATTCTGGGGTTGGGGGGTTGCGACCTTGGTGTCCAGTGGAGTGTGCCTTCTTCGAAGGGCTCTTGGTTTTATTTGGGCCTTGCTTGCTCATCTTGCGTTGTGTGCTCTTTGATGGATACTGGAGAATCTTCTAGGGTTTGTCCCAATATGGACTTTCGTTCTGCTTTTGGATCGAAACCCTCTCCACAGGGTTCGAAGATTTTTGATAATAATCTTTTCTCGGTGGAACCTGAGAAAGTCGAGATGGGCTCGGTAGGGGGGCCTAGAATTCCGAAGATTAATGGGTGCCTCGAACGGTGTAAAGAGAGGCCGAGCGTAGTCATTCCAATGGAGATGTTGGCTGAAGACATTGATTATTATGCACGACATTCTCTTTATTGCAAATTCTTAGGTTTGAAAATTTCTTTGCAATTCTTGGAGATGTGGGCTCAAAAGACATGGATGCCTGAGGGAGAGATGGAGATCCGCCTCCTGGCAAATAACTACTTCATGGTTACTTTTGATTGTTTGGCTGATCGGAATAGGATTTTTGAAGGGGGCCCGTATTTTTATAACCAGGTGGGCTTATTTATTAAGCCATGGCATGCTGGCTTCAACCCGGCAGAGGAACTTCCGAATCGGGTTCCGGTTTGGGTCCGTCTTCCAAGGCTCCCTGTGGAATGCTGGCGAGAGGATGTGTTGTGCCTATTAGCCTCGAAGCTGGGGAAACCTGTGGGTTCTTCTCAGCAAACACAATTCAAAAAGGTAATGACTTTTGCCCGGTTTTGTGTAGAAATTGATTTAAGTAAGCCATTGCCAGACTCGTTAGAAGTGAGTGCAGGAGATTATTCATGGGTGCAACAGCTGGATTATGAAACACTTCCCTTCCGTTGTCGTTTCTGTCATGAGTATGGTCACCTCCTGCGCAGATGTCCAAAGGCCAAGCCTTTGGAGGCTCATTCTTCTCAACCTTCAGCTAATCCACCTAGGGTGGATAAGGGCAAGGACCCCATTCAGGGTTCTGGTGGTAGGGAAGATGGATTTATTCCCGTTAGAGGCCGAAACAGAAATAAAGGTCATAAAAGGACTTTGAAGGACAGGCAGGAGGAGGACACCTTCAACAGGTTTGAGGTGCTAGAGGATCTTAGTCAACAGGAGGTGAACCCAGGATTTTTGGATCTAGATCATGGGACTCTGGATATTGATCAGCATGGCCCTTTAGTTGAGGCAATGCTTACTCCCCAACAGGAGGGGGGTATGGGAGTGCCATGCTTAGATGAGGTTGGGAAAGATTCTAGTCAGGTTTTGCTCAACTCAGAGGGGATTATGGCTCCGCTTACTGATGGGACTTCGGCTCTAGGGATAGATCGTCAAATGGAGGTTCAGGTTGAGTTGGGTGGTAGTGCTGAGGTAGTGAAAGATAGTGTAGATAAGGTTCACCTCTTGCAAAAAGTTGGTCCAGAGGTGGGCAAGAAGAATATTAAGGCGTCCTCTCAGTTGGGTGTTCTGCAAAAAGTTCTCAAGAAGGGGGGGCCGGAGAAAATTTCTAAGCTGGGAAGGAAGAAGGATGAGGAAAAGATTAAGATGATAGGGGAGACTTTGGTGGAGTCAGGGTCAGTCAAGACTCTGGATTCGCATTTTTCATGCCCCTCGAAATGATAGTTCTCTCTTGGAATGTTAGGGGCTTGAACAGTGGCCCTAGACAAAAAGCTGTTCGGGATTTGATTAGGTGTCATTCGCCTGATGTTCTTTTTTTGCAGGAGACTAAGCTCTCTGTGGAGGGTATGATGGATCTAGTTCCTAAGTTATGGGGGAATGGTGGATGCCAATGCATTGGTGCTCAAGGGTCTTCTGGCGGGGTGGCATGTTTATGGAACCCGCGTAAGATTTGCCCCCTTTGGTGGGTGTCTTTCAGGTCCTCCCTTTCCATGGTGGCCTCTTGTTTTATGTCAGGGGAAATTGCTCTCTTCTCCAATGTGTATGCGCCTGTGGAGTTGCAAGGAAAGCAACTTTTGTGGTCCAACATTCGTTTAGTTCGCAGCTTATTTCCCTACCATCCTTGGATTATTGGAGGCGATTTTAATGCTATCACGGAGCTTGCAGAAAAACGAGGTGGTATTGCAAGGTTGGAGGCTTCTGCATTATTGCTCCAGGACAATATCTCTGCTTTGAATCTTGTGGATATCAAACCTGGCAATGGTCTTTTTACTTGGAATAATAGGAGAATTGGCGATGCCTCTATTTCTGAAAGACTTGATAGATTTTTGGTGTCTAGTTTTTGGGTGGGGGACAGGTGGTTGATAAGCTCTGAAATTTTGGATGGTCGTGGTTCTGATCATTGGCCTATTAAGCTAGTGGTTGATGTGCCTCAACGGTGTGCTAGACAGACCTTTAAGTTCCAACTCATGTGGCTTAGGGATGAATCTCTTCATGTTTTGCTCCCTAGTTGGTGGGATCAGGGGAAGCCAGCATATGGCACTGCCATGTACTCTTTCTCAAAGAGGCTCCAGTATGTTAAATACAGATTGAAAAGATGGAATAGGCAGCATTTTGGTAATTTATTTCAGGAAAAGCAAAAGGCGCGAGATAATCTAGACCTAATTACCAGACAAATTCGAGATCAAGGCCTCTCAGAGGAGCTGAGTTTATTAGAGGTTGCTGCAACAAAAGAGCTTGAGGAATGGGAGTTAAGAGAAGAGATTTTTTGGAAACAAAAGTCTCGTATTGAATGGCTCCAGGCTGGGGATCGAAACACTGCTTTCTTCCATAACTCAGTTAAGGATCGGAGACAAGGTAATGCTATTTCTTCTATTCTGTTGCCTAATGGGGAATCTTTGTCCTCTTCAGCCTCTATTTCAGCTGAATGCATTCGATATTTCTCTACCCTTTTCTCTGAGGATTCGCCTCCTGCGGAGGAGGATGAAGCTAAAATTTTAGATTGTATCCCGAAGCTGGTGACTAATGAAATGAATGAATCATTGCTTGCTCCTATTACCTTGTCGGAGCTTGAGAAGGTTGTATTCCAGATGAAGAAAGGTAAAGCTCCTGGGCCTGATGGATTCCCCATTGAATTTTTTCAGGAGTTCTGGGAAGTGGTTAAATTGGACCTTTTAGAGGTTGTCCAAGAATCCTTTATGCATAAACAAATGTTGAAGTCCCTAAATGCTACATTTTTAGCTCTTATTCCTAAGAAGGTGGGAGCTAACTCCTTGGATTTGTTTAGGCCTATAGCTCTATGTAATGTTGTGTATAAAATTATTACTAAGTTGATCGCAGAAAGGCTGAAGCCTTGGCTTGATGACTTAATTTCTGAAGAGCAGGGGGGTTTTGTTGCTGGAAGACAGATCATGGATGGGGTAGTTATTGCTGCTGAGGCCATCCATTCTATGGAATCCTCAAAAGATAAATCTATGTTTATCAAGTTAGACATGGCTAAAGCTTATGATCGTGTTAAATGGAGTTTTCTATTTAAAATCCTTGGAGCTTTTGGCTTTGCTGAGGGTTGGATTGAATGGGTTAGGAGTTGTGTCACTTCCTCCTCCTTTTCGGTGCTTATCAATGGTGAGCCCACTTGTTTGTTTGGTGCTTCTAGAGGCCTTAGGCAAGGAGATCCCCTATCTCCTTACTTATTCATCCTCCTTGCGGAAGGCCTGGGAAGACTCATTCGTGCTCAGGTTGCTAGTGGATTGCTTCAGGGATGGAGTTGGGGAGATGGTATTCCCCCTCAGTCTCATCTGCAATTTGTAGATGATACTGCCTTGATGGGTAGGGCTAAGGTTGAGAGGAGGCTCTCAATTGGCGCAGTGTTTTGGACAGTTACTTGGCAGCTTCTGGGCAATGCATAAATGAGGGGAAGTCCTTCATATATTTCTTCCACACTCCTAAAGGTATTCAAAGGAGAATTGCTGGTATCCTTCGGTTTCAGATTGGTTCGCTTCCTTTTTCCTATCTTGGAATCCCTCTTGCCGTTCGCTCTCTCCCCAAAAGGTTTTGGCAAGAGACTCTTGATAAGTTTCGAGGATTGGTCAGTCATTGGACTTGCAGGTGGCTTTCTTCAGCAGGTAGAGTGACTCTTTTAAAGTCGGTGGTCCAGGCTCTTCCTATTTATAAATGCTTTGTTCTTTCTGCTCCTTCAAGTTTTATTAGAGATTTCGAGAAATTGTCTCGTCAGTTTCTGTGGGCTGGTAATCTTCTTCATAGAAAATGGAGTCTTGTGAAGTGGGATGTTGTTTGTAGGCCAAAGCAAGAGGGGGGTCTTGGTTTACGGCGGGCTGATTTGAATGGGCAGGCCTTGGCTGCTAAGTTGTATTGGCGCTGGTGCTCTCAACAGCATATGTGCTGGGCTAAAATTCTGACCTTCAAATATTTGGGGGCAGTAGAAAGTAGGGAGGTATCAAGGTTTAGTATGGAGGGGAAAGGCTCTGTGATCTGGAGTACCCTTAAACGTGGTGCCAAGTTGGTTAAACAGGGACTTTTTTGGATTTGTAATGGGGGTCGAGATGCTCTTTTCTGGTATGATTCTTGGGATGGATACCCACCCATTGTGTCATCTCATCCCCATCTCCAAGATTTGTGCCAGATTTTTGTGGAGGCGGGTTGGAGTCATGTGGTTGATTTTAAATCTCAACAATCTTTGGGTCAAATTTCTGTGTCTAGGTGGAAGAGCCCCTTGGATTGGCCTCCTGGTGGTGCAGTGGAGGATCGTCAAGAGCTTGCTAATATTTTATCGAGTCGTGTCTGCAATTCTCTCCAAGGGGCTGATGTGCTTGCTTGGGGACCTGACTTGAAAGGAAAATTTTCGGTTGCCTCTGGTTATCAGGTTTTGGATAAACAGGTCTTTGGAAGCTCCCAGGTTTCTTGGTGGAAGCATGCTTGGAATAAATTTGCTTGGCCTAAGTGTAATTTTTTCTCTTGGCTCGTGGTTCAAGGTAAGTGTCTTACTTGGGATAATCTTTGCAAACGTGGGTTCCAGGGCCCCTCCATGTGCATTCTATGTGGTCAGCATGATGAATGCTTATCACATCTATTTTTTCAGTGCTCTTTTGTTAAGACTATCTGGCATCACTGGTGGAATCTTTGGAGCTTACCATGTTGCCATGTCTCTTCTTTGGAGGATTTTTGGAAGAGACAGGGTTCTTCTCCTGCTACAACCTCTTTTCTTAAAATTGCTTGGAGCATTGGTCCTAGTTTGATTGTTTGGCAAATCTGGTTGGAACGTAACAGAAGAATATTCTTGGATAAAAAATTGCTCGTGGGGCAACTTTGGAGGCGAATTCTTGGGGCTTTGCTGGAGACTTTGACTGCAAAGTGTGACTTGTCTGTGCCGATTGCTCCTGGGGACTTGGGTGTTGTAAATTCCCTGGGTCTTGCCACAGGGGGGAAGTGTATTATGAGTAAAGTGCATCGTAGGCGTGGGCGTGAGAGGGTTGCTCGTGAGGGCTTTTGGTGCCCACCTGCTCTAGGGGAGTTGAAAATTAATACTGATGGGTCTTCTAGAGGTAACCCTGGGCATGCTGGGGTTGGTGGTATTGGTAGAGATAGCCTTGGAGTGGTGGTTTTCTTCTTTTCTATGTATCGTGGTTTGCAAACTAATAATCTTATGGAGGCTAGCGCTATTCTCTTGGCGGTTGAGCGTGCGGTTTCCCTTGGATGGCGGCGGATTGTTTGTGAAGCTGATTCTCAGGTGGTTATTGATATGTTGAATAATCAAAATTTGGAGGATGTGAATTGGCAGCTAGCTGTGGTTGTCAAACAGATTATTTCTCTGTGCTCTACCTTGGAGTCCATTGTTTTCCGTCATATTCCACGGGAGTGGAATAGGGTGGCTGATGGGCTGGCTAGATGTCGGGAAAAGACTGATTCTTGTCTTGGATGATTGGAGCAATCTCCCTGTTGATATGGCCCCTGTTCTTGAGGAGTGGGTTGCTGAGGATATGAGGTGCTTCTTGGGTGTGAATTAATTCTTGTTGTTTTTGGCCCCTTGTGGCTTCCTTCTTTGGACTTTGTAATGCTGTTATGATTCAATAAAGTTTTTACCCTCTTTTAAAAAAAAAAAAAAATTTGCATTTGCCAACCACAAGATATGAATAGGTATGAGATGCAAAATAACTGCAAAATACATAAGGAAAAAAGTGAAAAGAGTGTTCGAAGATAGAAAAAGGTACATGATATGAACAGGCACAAGAGAGTTGCAACACAAAGTTGTGGGAGGTGACAATTCCAAGATACAAAAGGTCCTGATATATGAAAGTCACTAGGCACAAAGCATTGGGGATAATGATGAGTTATGAATTAGTAATTTCACACCTACAATTTCAGGAAAGCAGATCAACTCATTGGTCAAGCCTTGAAGATAGTTAAGTGCATAAATTCCCTATCGAGACTCAGCCTAAAGGTCATCCCTATGAATAGGTTGACAGTAGAGAGCATCAATGCTATGTCCTATCAGTTGATTCCTTCCGGTTGATCTAATTCACAAAATGTGGTGAGCAACAATGAACTAATAGTAAAAAATCATTGTGTGCAATTTTCATCCTAAGGAGACCAACAACAATCCGATTAAACACATATTCAATTATAGTAAGAAACATACTCAAAGGCTTCAAGAAGAAGTTAATATTAGCTAAAGAAGACCCTAGTCGAGACAAATGTCAAGAAGGAATACATCGTCAATTAGTTTGTAGGCATTTTGATCTATGTCCCAATATAAATGTCATACCTGTGACAACTTATATCAAGTCTAAGTGATTGTCAACTTCTTAATCTGCTAGTCTACTATATTCACCCTTGCCCGCAAGCACAAGTCCTTAGCAAGTTAAGTCATCCTCAAGTATTCAAGAGACTAATACATAGTCAATGCACGAAAGACCGTTGTCTAGTTCCCCACCAATGTAGAGCTTAGAGAGTTCGGACCCATTACAAGTAGAGATCTGAATCATCTAGACAAGCCACACACATAAGAGCACCTATCTGTTGAACATTCAATATGCACTAGCAATTCCTACGTGTCCTCCTGGACTTCCTTTCCCTATTGATCAAGGGAAGTCCTTGAAAGAATTTGAACTATATTAAAGCTCAAAGACCAAGAAGTGCATTTTCTAGGACAAAACAATGTCAGTTTCTGAAGTTCCGTATATTCATGTCTTACTAATGAAGGAAAGTAATTGTGGAATAGCCTTGATAAACTTTAAACAAAATTTAGCTTAAAAACTATAAGGATTTTCTTAAGAAATTATGTCGTTAGGGACAAAATTGGTTGAACAAGATGATGAGATCTTAAGACTGATGCATCAAAATTCAAGAAACTTTTGCATGATGTGGACCAATTTTTTAAAGAGGTGCACCTTCTATTACTCTAGAAACAACTTGTTTGAAGAAAAATAAAAAATCTCACTCACAGAAATCAAAAACTTAATTTTAAGGATCCAACGTTGCAACTTGAAACAATGTTGCAATATATCGAAGAACAAATCTTGACACATAATTAAATGTGCAGCCTAAAGTATTGTGGAAGAAAAAGCAATTGGTAATACTCTTAAGAAAATTCTAGCACTCTGAAAATAAGGGATAATTACCTTTAAACTAGTTGGTATAAGTATTCCACAGTCCATAATTCAAATTGTGCGAGCTTCTGGATTAACTGTGTATGTTTTTTGATTGACATTTCAGATCACACTCAGTGATCCATCATCAGGAAGAGGAAAGAATCACTGAGAGATGATGGATTACTGAGTGTGATCTGAAACGTCAATCAAAAAACATACACAGTTAATCCAGTACCTTTAACTATTCATTAAGAGCAGTGTTTTAAAACTGGCAGAAGTTGTGAGTACTCAAAAGTTGCAGAGGGCATCGAGTAACTTGCAGGTGAATTGTAGGCTGAAGATTGCTTCAAGTACTTGACACATTTGTGCTGATAACTCACCCAATGCAGTCTACACATGAAGGTGCAGAAAAAATGGGGGTTATTTTTCCTTCTAACCCTTCCACAACTTTCCTTCTCACTCACACAATAATCATTTTCCTTTGAAATCTTCTTGTGGCAATTTTAGGCAATTGTGGAAGGGACATTTTGGAGATTTTTGAAGATCCTTCAAGTTTTTTTCTCCTATTTTTTTTTCTCAATTTTTTTTCAAATTTGTTTTATATTTCTAAATCCAATTACCATTTACATGTGCATTTGTATTTTACATGCATTTGAATTAATCTACATTAGCTAGGGTTTTGGAATTTTGAAAAAAAAATCCCAAAGCTAGGGTTCTTTTTCAATGCTAGGATTTGCAGCAATTAAATTTGTTTTTGTTTTTTTATTTTTAAAAGCCCATGTATTTATTGACATCAACAAGTAGAAGTGGAAACCCAAGTTGTAATGTCCCCTTTCAGACCATTTCCAAATTGGAGGTAATATCAGCCCATTCCCTATTTCCAATGGGCTAAAGGTACAAAATTAGGAAATAGTTGATTCAATGTTCATCTATGAAGTTGCCCAAACCCTAAAAAAGTTCTAAGTCAAAAAGCTAACCAAGGGAAAGGAGTTTAAGGTCGACAAGTTACATTTTTTGCAAAGTTTGTGGGCTTGTGAAAAGTGTCAAACTGCAACAAGGTTCTATTTGTCACAAGGTTCACAAATTCACAAACTTCCTGAAAATGCAACAAAAGGGAGGAAAGTTTAATACGTCGCAAAGTTTGAAGGTCCATGAACTGAAAGAAAGTGTGACAAGATTCTTCAAATCGCCAATTCATCAATAATGCAAAAGTGCGACAAGAAAAGAAAGAAGTCATCAAGTTTGTAACGTCACAAAGTTCGCAAGTTTACAAACTTTGTGAAAGTGTGACAAGGTTCATGGAATGACAAAAAGTGCGACAAGATGAAGAGAAGGATAACAGGGAAACCCGGTGACACGCCCCAAATGCCTGGCCCTGCTCCTCGGACGCCCTGTAGGGGACGACAAGGGACCATCCCCTTTTTAGGAAACGTCCCTGAAACGGGGGGATGCCATTGACCCGATGGGGGACGGCTGATCGGTCCTAGGGATGGCCAAGGGACAGCTGAGCCACCCCTCAAACATCTCAGGGACAGTCGGCCATCCCCCACAGCTTAAAAGGTTTTAAAATGAAAAAAAAAAACTTCAAACAAAAAAAGAATGCCCCTACTTGTGTGGCATGTGTGGGCCCTTGCTTTTCCTTTTTTATACAAAATGTGAAGCATACATTGTCTGATTTTTTTTATTTTTTTGCATTTTTCAGTTGAAACTTGCATTCTAAAAATAAAAAACATGAGCAGCAGTGAGGATGGGAGTGATAGTAAAGTTGAAATGCAAATTAGAAGGGAAAGTGGTGGGGGTGGTAGTAGAACTAGAGAGCAAAGAAACCCAATCCAATGCCCTTCAACAACCAATACCAAGAGCATGGAAGACTATGCAAAACACCCATTAGACAAAAAAAAAACATTCCTTCGATATGTTACACCCGTGGGTGAAAGACAAAAAAATTCAGGGGGGAGTAGGGTGTGGTTTTGCCATGTTTGTGAAAAGGAATTTAGGGGCAGTTATATAAGAGTTAGATCTCATTTTTTGGGTGAGGTAGGCCATGGAGTTAGAGTGTGTCCTACATTGACAAATGAGTTATTTTTAGAGTGCCAAAAAATTCAAATGGAGTTGGATGGTGGGGTTCAAGGTGGGTCTCCTTCTTTCCCAAGTTCACAATCATCTATGCCTACTCCTAGTCCTTCCATGGTTGGTAGTAGTAGAGTTTCCTTAAGAGGAAAGAGGAAGGTGATTGGTAGTGGAAAGGCAGCCTCAGTTGAGTCCATGTTTAATAACCAAGTACGAGAAGCCACTAAATCGTCGATTGCCAAATTCTTTTTTGCCCATGCCATCCCATTTCATGTGGCCCGTTCCTCTTATTTCAAACAAATGGTGAAAGACATAGCCACTGTTGATCCTTCATTCATACACCCTAGAGATCATAAGCTACGCACCACCCTCCTAGACAAAGAGTACTCCAAAGTTAATGTGTTAATGGAGGAGATGAGGCAAACATGGATGAGGACAGGGTGCTCTATAGTGATGGAAGGGTGGACTGATTGTAGACGTCAGCCACTCATCAATGTCATAGTCACATGCCCTGGTGGTTCTTATTTTCTTAGAGCCGTAGATTGTTCAGGGAGACGTAAGGATGCAAACTTCCAGTTTTCTATTTTGAGAGATGCCATAGAGGAGGTTGGGGCTGCAAATGTGGTGTAGGTGATCACCGATTCAACATGTGTGTGCAAATCGACTGGGTTGATGGTGGAGGGTACTTATAGGCACATATTTTGGACCCCATGTTGTGTTCATGCATTGAACAATGCATTGAAAGACATAGGGAAGTTGTATTGGGTGAAGCAAACGGTGGCAGAAGCTAGAGATATTCAAATGTTCATTTGCAATCACCACACCTCACTTGCTCTCTTCAGAACATTTTCAAAGGAGTTTCTCAAACCTATTGAGACAAGGCATGCCATTTACTTCATTTTGTTTCACTTTTAATTTGTATTCATAATCTGATTTTGTTTTAAAAAAAAAAAAATTTAATGAATCATTGAATCAATGAATGTAGATATGCCACATACTTCATCTTGTTGGAGAGGATGTTTGAGGTGCATGAGCCTCTACAACTGATGATGGTCAATGCAGAGTGGACTAGATGGCCTAATGCGAGTTCTGCTCAAGGAAAGACCATCAAACAAAAGATCCTCAATGACGATTGGTGGGCCAATGTGAGGTAAGACATATTAGATGGTTGATTTTCATATTAAATTTCTGATTTTAATATTTTAATTTTATTGTCCAATGTTCCAACTTTTGAAGTTTCTAACATGTCAATTCACCTGTCAACTAATTATTTTGAACTTTTTGTTTGCATTTTGCAGATATATTTGCTCCTTCATCTCGCCTATTGTAGATGTCATCAGATATGTTGATACAAACTCTCCTAGTCTTGGAGAGATATATGAGACATTTGACAGTATGCTTGTGAAGACCAAGCAAGTTATTTCGGTAAAGGACCCCACTTTGGATTTATATGAGCAACACATTAGGCCCATTGTGACGCGGAGGTGGAATACAATGAACACTCCGCTTCATATGGCTGCCTTTGCTCTAAATCCAAAATGGTATGCACCAAGGGCTGGTAGGGTGCCTCCATGTGATGATGCTGAGGTTTTAGATGGGTTCACACGGGCCATTGAAAAGATTTATCTAGCAGAGCAGGCTTCACTACTTTGGACACAATTCCTAGACTTTGCAAATCTTAATGGCCCAAACTTGAGTAAACCACAAGCAAGGTTGGATAGAGCTATATTAGCTCAATCGAACCCTATTGGATGGTGGACCTATCATGGGAGGGATACACCGCAATTGAAGACACTTGCTACTCACCTTCTTGCACAAGTTGCCAGTTCTTTTGCTGCAGAGAGGAATTGGTCCACGTATAGCTTTAGCCACTCCCTCAAGAGGTATAGACTTACCTCTAGACTAGCGGAGAAGCTAGTTGTTGTTCATAGTGCTCTTTAGCTTCACGATCGGCAGACTCCAGAGTATCGACAGACTCCAACTCTATGGTGGGATATTGATCCCGAGGACGTGGCCCAGGTAGATGAGGAGGAGACAACTGAGGGTTTGGTTGGGGTTCTATTGGTTGAGAACGAGCATCACAGTGGCAGTGACTCAGAGGATGACTGATTTTGATGCGGTTATGAGAGATGATTAGGGGCAGCAATGCTCTTTGTTTATTATGTATTCATTATTAACATACAATATTGCATTTTGATTTTCATAGCAAACTTTAAAACTATATGGCAGCAATGTATCCTTTGGGCATTTTGATATAAGTTTATAAATTATAACTTGGAGGTTGTTTCATGATTCATGTATGTTAATTTTGAATGCGTATTGAGTATTGGCATAATGTTGAACACAAATGTTATATGTTAATGTTCTATAATGTATATTATGCATGCCTTATCCATGTTATCATATGAATATTTAAAATTTCCCTATATTTTTATATTGTCATCCCCTGCCGTCCCCAAATTTGGCCTCAAAAATCAGAAACTTGGGGACTCGTCCCACCATCCCCTGCCGTCCCCGTCCCGGAAACTTGGGGTAACCCTGAAGGATAACGAAAAGAAGAAGTGGGGAGAAGAAAAGAATAGGCAAAGAGTGATGAGTTCTGAGTGTCACAAAGTTTGCGAGTTCACAAACTATGCGAAAGTACAAAAGTTCAGAGGATGACATCCCTTTGGCCCTAAAGGCCAATCTCACTCAGAGGTTGTGAATGAGATTTCAAAGGTTGCAAGTTTTGTTGCTGCAAGTTTGTATAAATTTGCATTTTTGTTGTGAGTTTGAGCATAATAGTTTCAGCGCATATCACTGGTGTTATAGTTGTGGCTCTACTATTGTTGCAGCATATTTTAATCTATTTCTTGAGTTTATTATTATAAACCAGAAAGGTTCTGGAGTTTATCTGTTATTTGTTGGCTCTAGATGTAAATCTGGGTATTAACATTAATAAAAAGATTGTGAAGCAATTTAGCTTTTACAAGTTCTTGTTAAAATATTTAAAATCCAAAAAAAAATCTCAAAAAAATTGTTGGGGTTATTACAGTGGTATCAGAGATGAAGTTATTGCTAGCTTATAGGGAATTTAATGATTTATGTTTTCAAGTGGTAGAGAAGAAAATGACGAACAAGGAAAAGGAAGAGTTCTTTCAGAGAACTTTATTAAATCTCAATCTGAGCCAAAGGGAAGTATCTGAAAGCAAAAGAGAGTCAAACGAATTGATAAGGAAACTACTGGAACAACTAAGTGCACAAAATCTTCATGGATGGGAAAGCCCATCAAGGAGTAGTAGAATAACAAGTAACTCTATACTCCATTCTTCAAAACCAATATTCTTACCAGAAGACGAAGAGGTTGCAGTTGCACCCACTACTTCTAATGAAAAATTACCAGTAGAGGAAACTGCTAAGTGATATGAAGAGTATGATGAATCAATATAAAGGCTTTAGGGCAGCCCTCCCCTTTAAAAAAATTGTAAAAATAAAAAGGAAGGCCTCATACAAGAAAGGGAAAGGTAATAACCAAAATAGTAGTGGGAATGACTTGAAGAATAAACTAAGAAAACTCTCACCACCCATTTCTGATAGCAGCGATAAGATATCAGCTCAGGCTTGGTTGTAGAAACTACAAACTTACCTTACTCTCAATCCTATGAGGGGAAAGAAGCAATCCAATTTGCCACTTTGCATTGGAAGGGATTGCCTATGATTGGTGGTACCATGGTCTCACCACACAAGGACATGTTCAAGTGCATACTTTTGAGGAGTTTAGCCAGAGATTACTTGACATATTTGAGTTCAAGGATGAAAATCAGAAAAAGAATATTTTAGGGAGCTCTCCAAGGTTAAGAAATAGACCTCAATAAGTGCCTATGTAGAAAACTATATCAAGGGGTTGCCATGATGGTGTCTGAAATATTAAAGAAAAGGATTACATATCTTTTCATTGAAGGACTCTTTGAACCACTCAAATGCTTAGTCAAGGCTTTTGCTCCATCCACCTTACAAGAGGCTATCTAAAGAGCTCTAATTCTAGAGCCATCTATTTTGAATAATAAATTTTCTTATCAGTCTAAGACACCCACTTTTGGTGCATAAGAGAAATTTCCAAAAGAAGGGATCTCATGCACCATTCCAGAGGACCATACCTCAAACTACATCAAAGAAGTTGGATGAAGATTCCAAGAATGAACTATGAGAAAGAAACTTTGCTTCTCTTGCAAGGAGCGATGGGAACCGGGCCATAGATGTTTGGGCAAAGGACAAGTTCATTACTTTGAGGTGGTTTATAATGAAGGATTAGAACCAAAAGAACACGAACCACTAATAGTTTCAAAAGATCATGAACTGAAAAGAGTGGAAAGTGAAGTCACAAGTGGTGGTACTCTTGTAGCTCTATCAAGAGCACCCAAATATCACCCAATCAAAGTTTGTGGAGTGTTATTTGGACAACAAATGCCAATGCTTATTGACAATGGGGCAACCCACAATTTATGGTGGCCAAGAGAGGATTGAAGGTAGAAGATTTTGAGGGTTTCAATGTAATTGTTGCTGATGGATTCACCATTCCCTGCACTAAGATCATTCGACAACTCAATTTAGCTCTTGGGGATCATAAGGCATGTGATGACTTCTATGTTGTGGGCTTAGCAAAGACATATATGGTGTTATGCATTCAATGGTTGCACTCCTTGGGGGAATTTTCACAAAATTACCAAACCATAGAACTTAAGTTCAAATCTAATGGAAAAGAATTGATTCTTAGGGAATTTTTAATGAAGCACCACAAGTTGTTACAACAAAAAGAATGAAGAGGACTTTCCATACGGGTCAAGTTGCATGGGCTACCAGTTTCTTGATTATGCCAACAAATCATTCCACGGGTGAGAAATCCTCACATCATGTTGATATTTAGAAAATTTAAGATAAGCATAGTAGAGTGTTCAATGACTTGCCTCCAAGACTACCTCTAGATAGAGGGTGCCAACATATCATAGAATTAAAAAAAATACTGCAAATCATACCCACTCCATACCATCGTCCAAGAGGATATAAGGAGGATGAGAAGGCTATAAAAGAACTTTTACAAGTGGACTACATAAGGCCTAGTTCAAGTCCCTTTTCATCTTCTATGGTTATGATGAAAAAGGATGGTTCTATGCGAATGTATATTGATTAAAAAGAATTAAATAAAAAGGTCATCAAGAATAGATATCCCATACTCAAGATCAATGAGCTGACAGATGAACTACATGGGGTAGTGTGCTTCTCAAAGATTGATCTAAGATCTAGCTACCACTAGATTCATGTGAGAGATGAAGATGAGCACAAAACAACATTAAATGCCATTTTGGACATTTGAATTCTTGGTTATGCCCTTTGGTTTAACAAATGCTCCAACTACTTTTCAATCATGCATGAATCAAGTATTCAACAAGCAATTAAGTTGGAGCACTTGGGTATTGTTTGAAGCATTTTAGAGCAGCAATCTTTTTATGCAAATAAGTCCAAATGTGTGAGTTTGAATTAACAAAGATTTTATATTTGGTGCATATCATAAGTACTAAGGATGTATAAGTGGATCCACAAAAGATTCAAGCTATTTCAAATTGGCCACCTCCTACCACATTGACATAGTTGAGAGGGTTCTTTGGTTTATACAGCTACTATAGGAGATTTGTGAAAGGGTTTCTCAACTTGCTGCACCTTTGATAGATTTGACAAAAAAGGAGCATTTCAATGGACTACAACCGCTCAAGAAACCCTTTAAAAACTCAAAAAATAATGAGGTCATGCCTTGTACTTGTTATAACTAATTTCTCTCTTCCATTTGTTGCAGAATGTGATGTTTGGGGAGAGAGAATAGGATTTGTTCTAACTCAAAGGAGACATTCTATAGCCTTTGAAAGTAGAAAATTGAATGAATCATAAAGAACTGACTCCATCTATGACAAGAAAATATTGGCTATTATGCATACTTTGGAGAAGTTTAGACGATATAGAAACAATGGTTGGTAGTTATCAACCATTCTTTTTAACTCTTCTTGGTTATTTTATAAAATAAGTTTTTAATTAATTCTATTTTTTTATTCTAGAGGGTAAAATAAGTTTTTATTTGTTGATGATCATAGCAGCATCAGGCGAATTCTTCCAGCCCAGTCCGATAGATAGAGAGCAATTTGAATTATAGCCTAACGGCTATTCAAATTGCTAGATCGATCTCCTGAAGAGGCACGTCCATTTATTGAGGACGTTATCTATTTCTATGAAGAGGCATGATTTGCATTAAATAATATTTAATTATGATGGAGGCGCGATTTAATGAAGAAGTCCGAATTCCTTGCTAAGGCTGAAATCATATTTATTATGGGCACAATTTGTTATGAAGAGATGCTTTCTTCTTGGTGGCCGACTTGTTATGAAGGGTCACGTCCTCTCTCCAACACATTGTATATATACTCAATGATATCTCATTGTTGATCATCCATATCATTATAGTTCGATTGTTTTCAAGTGCGCATTAAGGAGAGGAAGTGCAGATTGATATTCTGTAGAAGTGCAGATTATAGGCTGAGTTATAATCATCAAGTTACATCTGTTGTATCTGTGTTGCATCATATTGTGGTGCTCTTATTTTGCCCTTCATATCGGCCTCTTGTAAAGGAGACAATTATTGTGGTGATTCAATATGTAAGTGATATATTGTTGATGGATTTTTCTCCCTCAGGTGGAGGGTTTTCCCAGGGTATCTGCTGTGTTTTTGTGTCTGATTTTTAAATTAAATTCTGTGCTCTATCTGATCTTAAAAACTAACATTATTAACTATAAATTTTTAACTCTAGGGGGTTTAAAAAAAACTATTAACTAGATTTTTTTACTCTAAGGGGTAAAATAATGTTTTTATAAAATTTATTTTTTAACTCTCCTTGGATATATTTTATTACTAATGCACATTGATATTTTTTACTACTAATGCACATTAGAGGATAAATTTTTTGTGCATTGTCTAAATATTTTTGAGAAATTATAAATTTGCTTGTTACAGAATATAGGATGTCATTTTTTTCATGTTAATTTTAGTTCATCCTTCTCAAAGTAAGATTTTTTTGATTTTTCAAAGTATATTTGAATAATACTATTTCAATACCTTATTGTTTGATTTAATCTTGTACAACAATAATTGGTTGATCTAGATTTGACTTAGTTTGTAGTATAATCAATCTTTTTATTGGAATTTGTTGTCTAACAACTCGATTCTTGCTTGGTTGAAAATTGTGGGAGAAGACAGCCATTGTTTATTGAATTTGGGATTGTGGGTAGGAATAGGTTGTTATTGTTTGCAAATAGGCAGGCCTTAGGTTGATTGTTTGTCCTTTGCAAATACAGATCCTTTCTCGCAGAACAATCAAATCAAGACACCGGCACTCGGAAACTATGAGCTTCCTTTGGTTCCAAGTAGTAAACTTTTCCCAATGAACCTCTGCATACTTTCCAACAATGACGTTGGACAAAGCAACCATCCCTCTCGTTTTCCAAAAAACTTCTGAACTGCAAAATTTTTATAGAAAAATTTTCAAAAACTCTTTAAAATCTTCAGGTGCATGATTTTTTTTTGAGAAAAAAATCGCCCAAAAAACTGGTCTACAAACCCTAGCAGCAACCCACGATTTTTAGATAGGAAAAAATTGTCAAAAAACAACACTCAGTAAATTTTTTCAAAAAAAATTTCAAAAAACTCTATGCAGAATTTTTATTTTTCCAAGAAAAATTCTATCAAAACTAGCTCAAAAACTTTTCAAGCTAGGATGACATGAAATATCAGAAAATCACGCGAACCTGGCACAAATTTCAAACCCACGAATTGCTTGGACCAAAATCTCGCCCAAAAAATCTGAAATATGCCAACCAATTTTTTCGTTGAAATTTTCACAACACAATCAACACTACGCCAATTGAATTAGCGTTAGCTCCAAATTGAAATCCAAGTTTGAATGATCTCAACGCCAAGAATGCACACTCAATCCCAAGGAAGGAGAGGTGTTGTCATATGGCAGAAAAACTAAAGAAATAATTGAAATGAAACAAACTCAACATCAAGAATGTGCACTCAAGATCCCACTGAGGGCAAGGTGCTAACATATGACGGAGTTATTATAATTGAAACTGAAACAATTAGGCGGATAACCAGCCATGAAGATACAACTATCTAATTCATCCGCTGTGGCAGGCATCCACTTAAGAGTGGGGATTCACCACGTGAGAGTGGGTACAAAGAGAGATACAATCTCAATTATCCACACTGGCGGTAAACCATCCAGGGGTACTTAATGTGAGAAGAAAGAAGAATTAATTGCAGCGATTAAGGACTGGAACAGTACTACTGTTTACAGTCTTACAAATAGGAAATAGAGCTGCAAATTACATGTAAATTACAGTAGCTTCAAAGCACATGAATAATGGATGATCCATACAAATAATTATCTCTCTAACTGCTGATAATGAATCAAAAATCTAAACTTCTAAGGTTTGATAACAATAATTAGCAAACTAAAAATGTCAACCAACAACTGTGAAAACCAATAAAATATTCATAACTCACTCAATACACCTCCAAATCGAATGATGTCTTTTGCAAAAGACTTCAAGGAGGTAGGCGCCCAAAATCATAACACCAAACAGCAACCAAACTCAGCATATAATTCTTACACAAATTCCAAGGCACTTTAGAAAAGTACGACCCTCCTTGAAGGGGCGATTTTCTTTTAAAAATCAGGTTCTCCAAATTAAAATCTCAGAATGAGCATGAAGGGTCGCCCAAGGTCAGCAATTCAATTGGTTAAATACCCAGAATCAAATTCAATATGAATTTAAAGCTATAAATCAAAATCACCTTCAACTGTAGATGAACCAGCAACACCAAAATTGATAAAAACTCCAAAATTCTTCAACAAAAAGCTCAATCTGCTAGTCTGATATTGAGAAGCAGCAATTTAGCCAACTAGGTGTTATCTTTCAAACACGAAATTGGACAAGAGGCTAGGAGGTAGGCATCCTCGAAGCAAAATATCAATTGTCATTTCGTTTAGCATAATTTTCATGGATAATCAAAGCTGGAGCAAAGCTTTCAATTTATAGAAGATCAGAAATCTCTTCAAATCCCAAGAAGGGACGCCAAGGACACAAATGCCTTTTCAAATCTCCAAAAGACTTTTAATTCCTTAAGATGGCGTCCATTTTGCAAGGCACATAATAACTTTATTTTAAAATATAAAACATCTTGATAAAGGTGTCCTTTTCCAAGCCCCACTTTTAAACACAACTTAAAGTTGTTCTCCTAGGCCAAGGGGGGGTCAACTGCAAATTATAACATTAGTGCCTTTATTAAAGAATTTCACCAAAATAAAGTTTTTAGAAGCAAGAACTTGAACCCAAATGATTGCTCCAACTGAAATTGAAGACCTGAAGACTGACAACTGCATACTACCAAAAATAGTATTTACTATAAATAGTAAACACACAAAATTGCCTCAAACCTCCAAGCAAGGAAACCCTAATATTTTACCTCAACGAGCCTACGGGCCTCCGGAATAAGCTGAAGAGCATCTGAACAGGTCACTGATGAGAAGGGGACATTACAAAATCAACAAAGAAACTTCTAGAAATTGCTTAGACCCACGAACTGAGAACAAATCGCCCATGATTTTTAAGAAAATCACCAAAAATGCAGGCACAGATCCACGATTCAGTAGAGATAAAACTAACTTTAAATTTGTCCAGAAATGTCAAACCCTAGGTCGCACCAAACAGCAACCACAAATCTGGAAAAGCCAGAAACAACTCACAAATATTGCAGGGTCGTCAATCTTAAAGACCCTTGAAGCAGAGAAGTCTACCCACAAACACAAATGTGCACAAAAAAGAACCCAGCAAACGCACACAGATAAAATCGCGTCCATGAACATAAAATCACGCACAAAACCAAGGTCACAACAGGTAGAAATGATGCCCACGACTCTAGAAAAAAACCCTCACAATGCCAACAAGATACCATGAAATGAGCAGAAAAAACGCGACCACAAAAATGTCCACAAAAAAACGACACCCAGAAAGTTGACGCGTGCCAAGGAACAAAAACCGCACTCAGAAAAATGTCCACGAACAAAAAAGGTTGCATGAAAAAATCCGCCGCTTCCAAAAACACGATTTTCTCAACAAAAACGGCGCCTATAAAAAACAAGTCGAAACCCACGAAAACCTTTCAAGATGCGTTTAGAACTGGCCAGACAAATAAAAAAAACCGCGTGATGAGTCACCTAAGAATGATGTCCGTGATTCTACACAAAAAACCCTTCAAAATGTCTTTGAAGAAAAAAAAGTCACAATTTTACTGCTAAAAAAAGTTCCGCAATTTTTCTGTGAGATCCACCTCAAAAAGCCCTCGATTTTTTTCCATAAAAAACCCACAAAAATTTTCTGTAAAAATTTATTTTTAAAAAAAAAATCTTTGATTTAAAAAAATCGGCTCACACTAATCAGGTTTGAGTCTGAGCTTTGATACCATGAAAAGATAATTGATATTCATAATTGCATGTTTACAAGAGGAGACGAAAGCTCCTTATATAGAAAATTACAAGACGATGTTTCTAAAAAGAAACCATCGTAAACTAAAGCAAACTAAAACAGAAATTAGAAAGATGCCAAATCAACTAAAGTTACTAAAAACTAACTAGAGCTAAGATGACCATTAATATTACATTTAATATTTTAATATTTTGAAATTATGTAACAAACATTTTTTCAAAATAAGCAATGCATGTACATAGCTTGCAAACTATTATAATTAATGTTATAATTAATGTATTAAATGATTTACAATTTTAAATTTTAAATCATTAAATGATTGTCTTAAGGATACAATTTTATTTTAGTTTTTGCTCTGAAGTTTCAACATTTGGTTTTCATTTGTTTGGATTCTAGCATATGTTGTTCAATGTTTGTTTTCCAAACTTGTTTCCTTAGATATTAGGATGGCAACTAGTTCTAGCTCCATTGTTGGCCAACCCTACATCAAAATTGACCCAAGTTCACCTTTGTAGAGGCATGTACAACTGATAGAAATAATTCCAAGTAGGGGAGCATATGTATAGATGTGCAATGGGTGTGGTCAAATGTATACAAGTTCATACTATCAAGTGAAATCCCATTTGTGTGTCATTCTTAGCATGGGAAACCAAGCTTGCCAAGGAAAGAATGGTGTACCTATGCCAACTCATAAAATAGCAAAATATATTAGAAAGCAAAAGGAATTAGATGTAGCAATTCTCCTTAGAATAGGGCATCCTTTGAGGAAAATAAGTGGTCATAGAGTCCCCATACTTTCCCATCTCATGTCATTGCCCCAAATGTATTCTTTGAGGAAATGATAGAAATGATTCCAACTGGGAGGGCATATGTTTAGATATGCAATAGGCTTGGTCAAACGTATACAAGTTCATGACATCAAGTGAAATCCCATTTGTGTGTCATTCTTAGCATGAGAATCCAAGCTTGCTGAGGGAAGAATGGTGTACCTATGCCAACTCATAAAATAGCAAAATATATTAAAAAGAAAGAGGAATTAGATGTAACAATTCTCCTCAGAATAGGGCATCCTTTTAGGAAAAGAAGTAGATCACAAAGGCCCCCTACTTCCCCATCTTATGTCATTGTCCCAAATGTTGTAGTAGATAGCAATTTGTTTACAATTTAATAACTCTAATTCTTTCACTTCGCCTCAATAAGTTGCTAGTTTCTCTTCATCTGAGCCGAATTGGAGTACATATTCCTTCATCCACTCAATGAAGTGCAACAATTGACATCAAGTAAGGCAGAGGAGTTAATTTACGTGCATTCCCACTTGCACCTTCTCATACACAAACATAATGAGTACAAGAAAGGGACAACAAAGTTGTGGGATGTAGACCCAATGCAAGCTGACTTGGAAGTTTCTGCTGCCACACAGTTCACTTTTGAAAAGCCAAATAGCCAACATACTTTTACTAGGAGAGGTAATAGGGCTGCTTGCGGTTCCTCTAATCTACCTATATCATATAATGTCAATAATAATGGTGTTGCTCTTGATGAAAATCCATATAACGCTGATTATTGATTGCATTATTTTAATACTGAGCAATGACTATCTATCATGAAATTTGAGTTTGACAAATTCATATAGAATTAGTAATACTGTACTTGTAATATTTAAGGTAGTTTTGTTTAGCATATGCATGATATGTGGTATTCTAAGCTTAGTTCCTGCTTTAAGCTACAAAAATATATATATATATGATTTTTATATCTTTTTGGTACCCAAAAAAAACCCAGCCCCCCAGAAAATTCTTTCACCAGCATACCGTACCCAAGTACTAGTACCCCTACTTGATTCCGATTCAGCAACTCTGATTTCTATCTTAGAAAACAGTCAATGTGGTTTTCTGGAGGTAAAAGGACGGTCATACAAATGATTTAGAGCACTGCTGGAGTCATCCCCTTGAATATCTTCATCTGAAATATCTCCTCTTCAATTATGAAAATTTTTAGGAAGGGCATCTCCAAAATCATGATGACAATAAATGCCAAAGAATTTGTATGTGTTTATAATAAAATTAATGCTAGTAATGATAGGACTTTAAGTTAGCTAAAACATAAGATTCAAGACTTTAACTTGTATAACTGTTAGTTTCTCATGTTTTAGAAAACATAAACATGTTACATATCCCCAAAGATCTCTCACAATGCAATTTCCAATGTACAGCTCTCATTCCCTTAATCTGCTTGAATTTTATGTCTACTAGAGTCTCCTCAAAAACTCTTTTAGTTCATAGTGACCTAAAAGGCATGGCTTACTAAATTTCAACAAAGGATTGTTCAGTTCAAGGGCTGCAAATAAAGGTGTTGCATCGTTGAAGGAATGAAAAAACCAAAGTCAATGGACACAAACATCAGGTATTTACTTTGATTATCTATCTTGTCTTTCTTGAATTCTCTCCATAAGAATAAGTTAGTTCTAAGAATACATTAAGAAAATTCCTTAGCTTTCAGAATACATTATATTTTTAAAAGTACATTTTTTCTTTCTATAATTTGAAGATGTGCATGAAAAGAATTGAAATGGATAACCTTACCCACTCCAGAAGTATTTGTTTCTCATCTGGCTGGCTAAGCTTTGTATTACTCCTACCACTGATTACCTCAAGAACAAGTATCCCAAAGCTGTAAACGTCTGCTTTTTTTGTCAGCTGGCCACGCATGGCATATTCTGGAGCCAAATAACCACTGCATAACACAAATGACATACAAAATAAAGTTTTAATTAGAAGTACTAAAAGTGTGTGGATTCTAAAGAAGACACACAAACACTAATAAAATTTATGTGTGGATTCTACAAATTTTATATATATTTTTAGGGCAAATTTATGACTTCTAATATCAATAACCCTTTTATGATATCATGCCAAATCAAACCCACTTGACATTGACTAATAAAAGAATTAGCAACCAACTTTTAAGTTTGTATAGATTTTTTCTCATCAGAAGAATGGTTTCAGATTCATTCTATCATCTAGGATCTTTTACTTTTCTTCAACCTAGAATATTTTCAAATCAGGAATTGCCCTCTTTGCAGTATGTTTGGCACCTACATTCTATTAAAAGATACTTAGAGTTTAGAAAAGCCATAGATATTTCCTATTTTTCATTCTTCATCTCTTTATTTATATACCACAATGTTACAAGTACGTGCAGATTGGTGTTGTCATTGATGTCAACTGTATGTGTTGAGGAAGATTGATGTTGAAGATGAACAGTTGGTGTTGTCTATGCTTTGATTTGTTGCATTATGTTGTCATTAGTTAAGCTACTAGTGTTGACCTTTGTTGTTACTTTGATAAGCTTCTATCTATGGATGTAGTAGTGATGAAGATGTTATGGATGTGTCTCTGGTGCTTGGTTTCCAAATGCTTTTGAGAAAAGAGGAAACAGTGTGTTGCAGTGTTGTTCCGGGTTATAGAGAGATGTACTAGTTTTGCTTTGCATTTCTTCTAGGTTGAAGATCTGCCTATGCGATTCAGCTATGTTGGTGAGAGGTGTTCTGAGATGTTATATTCAAGAGATGGTATGCTAGACCGTTGTACAATAGAAGTTGTGTTTGTTGATGTTTAATGACAGCGTCGGTCTTATCCTTCCAGCCGATCTCCTTGTTACAAGAATGATAAATTAAATATAGCTAAGGCTATTTAATTTATAATGATTGGACAAACTCAAAAGACATGTCACTTATATTAAATAATGATTAATTGTTAATGAGGCTCGATTTGTGAAGTGGCGTGATTTACTAAGGGAGTAGACCTCTTGTGTAAGAGGCGCGATTATTTGTTCAAGGCCGACTTGTGTTCATTGAAGGGTCACGTCCCTCCACCCCATCTTGGCATCGATTCATTCTCATTTGTTCTTGCATTCACTTCATCCACACTTGGTGTGAATTTATTCAAGGCAGATCGAAATTACTCAAGGTCAAGTTCTGCATTATTGGAGGCTGAGATTTATCAGCATATTACACCATATTGTTTTTGTGTGTGCATCAGTTTGTGATGCTTATTATTGGCCTTCCAATCGGCTCATTGTAAAGGAGACATTCTTTGTTATATTCAATATATAAGTGATATAGTGTTGCTGGGTTTTTCTCCCTCAAGAGGAGGGTTTTCCCAAGGTATCTGCTGTGTTATTGTGTCTGATTTTGAATTAATTTTCAGTACTTTAATCTGATCATTAAAAACTAACATGGTATTAGAGCGGGTGTGAAGAAGATCGTGATCAAATTTCTTATTACAGCGATAGCCTCTTCTCCTTCTCATAATTGTCTATCTCTATCTCTTCATCAAGATGGTGAACGGTCTTAAGATTGAGGATAGACTCGAAGGAGCATCAAACTTCACTTCATGGAGATTCAAAATTATGCTCACTTTGGAGGAAAACGTATTGGTTGAGTTCGTGGAGAGCAAAGTTCCCGAACCTACGGAGGAGGAAGAGAAAGTTCAATGGAGGAAGAAAGACATCAAGGCAAAGAAGATGCTAGTTGATTCCGTTAAGGACCACATTGTTCCGATTGTCTCCAAGTTGAAGACAGCAAGAGATATGTTCAAAACCTTGGAGGAGATGTACGAAATCAACAACACCAACCAGTCACTTGCACTAAAGCAACAACTTCATCATGTGAAGATGGCAAAAGGAGAAACAATGATTGCTTACTTCATGAGGATTTCGGAATTGAGAGATTAGCTCTCTACAATTGGTCATGTGGTTGATGACAAAGATTTGACCATGCTTGCTCTTAATGGTTTTCCTTCATCATGGGAGTCCTACATTCAAGGAATCAGTGCAAGATTGAAACTTCCTACGTTTGATCGTTTGAGGGCGGACTGCATTCAAGAGGAGTCAACGTTGGTGGCTAGAGGCGTAGGTCAAAGTTCAAATAATGAAGACATTCATGTTCTCGCCTCTCAATCTTCGAAGAAGAAAGGCAAAAATTGGAAGAAAGGACACTTCAAGAGGAATAGAGATAATGGAGCTGATGGTGCTCCCGCATTCAAGAAGAAAAGGGACCTCTCTAAATTCCAATGCTTTAGATGTGACAAGTATGGTCACTTTGCCAAGCATTGTCCAACCAGGCCTAAGCAACAGGCCACTATTGCAGATGTTGATGATGTCTCCCCGCAGAAGGATTCATGTGAGTACTTATTCTATTCAGCATTGTCAAGCAATGTTACTACTGACACCAACACTTGGTTGATTGATAGTAGTGCATCCCGCCACATTACCGGATTTAGGGAGCATCTAACAAATTTGGTGGAGAGAGATTCTAGTGAACAAGTCATTATTGGAGATGATGCTAGTTACTCGGTGAAAGGAATTGGGACCTCCACTCTCCACTTGGATTCCGGCATTACTCTTCAGTTGTGCGATGTTCTATATGTTCCAAGCATCAAGCGAAACCTTGTTTCCATTTCAGCCTTGGAAGACAAGGGTTACCAAGTTGCATTCTCTAAGGGAAAAGTTCTTGTGTGGACGAAGAACTCCAACTTCAAGACTGCTCGGGTGATTGGAGTTAGACATGAGAGTCTCTACAGGCTTTGCACTTGTCCACTTCAAGCACTAGTACATGATTCTTCAAGCTTGTGTGATCTTTGGCATTGAAGATTGGCCCACCTTCACTTCCGAGCTCTACCTATCATGGAGAAAATGGTCACGGGCCTTCCAAAGTTCAACCAGGAGCATGAAGGTACTTGCAGAGGCTGCGCTTTGGGTAAGAATACTAAAGGTCCATTTCATAGTAGAGAAAATAGACCCAAATGTATTCTAGATCTCATTCATTCTGATTTATGTGGTCCAATGTCTGTTGCTTCTTCAAGTGGTTTCTTGTATTACATTTTGTTTATTGATGACTACTCTAGTAAGACTTGGATTTATTTCTTGAAATCTAAAGAATCTGAGGAAGTATTAGAAAGGTTCAAGGAATTCAAAGCTCAGGTGGAGAATTTTTCCAGGAAGAAGATCAAAGTCCTGAGATCCGATAATGGAGAAGAGTACACCTCCGGCAGCTTTCGGAACTATTGTATTGAAGCTGGGATTAAGAGGGAATTAAGTGTTCCTTATAATCCTCAACAAAACAGTGTCGTAGAGAGGAAAAACAAATCGATCATGGAAGCAACAAAAGCCATGATTCATGACCAGGATCTGCAAACTTTCCTGTGGGCAGAAGCATCTGGGACAGCAGTCTATGTTCAGAATAGAAGTCCTCACCGAATCCTCGACTCCTGAAGAAGCTTTTACTGGTAAGAAGCCAGAGGTGAGTCATTTGAGGATCTTTGGATGTCCAGTTTATGTTCATATTCCGAAGGAAAAGAGGACAAAGTTAGAGCCTTCTGGCAAGAAGGGGATATTTGTAGGTTACAGTGAAACATCAAAAGCCTACAGGATCTACATCCCAGGTCAGAAGTTGATCGAGATCAGTAGAGATGTCACATTTGAGGAAGATGTTGCATTCAAAAGATCCAAGGGCACTCACATGGAGATTGATAATGAAGAGTCTCCTTAGGATATGGAAGTTGACCATGCTCCTGAGATTCAGAGGGAGACTTCAGAACCAAAAGAAGATGATGATCCAGCTGAGCCCTTGGAACCTACTGATGGGCCTACCGATATTGTGATTGGGAAAAAGAGACCTCTATGGGCTAGGCAAACAATGCAGGAGGCAAAAAGGTTTGCAGCTCCAAGACGTACCTTCAGAAAAAGTAAGAGACTGCATAAGTTCTCCAGTTATGTTGCTTTAATGAGTTAGATTATTGAATCTGAGTCTTCCAGTGTTGAGGAAGCTTCTAGTCAACAAGTTTGGAGAGATGCTATGACAAAGGAGTATCAGTCAATTCTCAAGAATGATGTTTGGGACATTGTTCCTAGACCCGAAGGAAAATCTGTGATATCTTCAAAATGGCTCTTCAAGATCAAGCATGCCGCTGATGGGAGCATTGAGAAGTACAAGGAAAGATTCATGGCTAGAGGGTTTTCACAAAAAGAGGGAGTTGACTATAAAGAAACATTTGCTCCTGTTGCTCGCTATACTTCTATCAGAACCATCATTGCCATTGCTGCATCTAGAGGATGGAAGATTCATCAAATGGATGTGTAAACAGCTTTCCTAAATGGTGTGATCAAGGAAGAAGATTATATCGAGCAACCTGATGGATTCGAGGTACATGGGAAAGAGTCTCATGTTTGCAAGCTGAAGAAGGCCTTGTATGGTCTTAAGCAGGCTCCTCGTGCATGGTATGAAAGGATTGATTGTTACTTGTCAAGCTTGGGCTTCTCTAAGAATGATGCTAACTAAAATCTGTATTTTAAGGTAATTGATGGTGAAGCATTGATTTTGGTTTTGTATGTTGATGATTTGATTCTTACTGGAGAAGACCACCTCATTCTCAAATGCAAGGAGGAGTTGGCTTCTGAGTTTGAAATGAAGGACCTTGGGCTCATGCATTACTTCCTTGGCTTAGAAGTTTGGCAGAAGCCAAATGAGATGATTCTAAGTCAAGGGAAGTACACCATTGATATACTTAAGAGGTTTGGTATGATGGATTGCAAATCCATGTCTACACCTATGGAGACCAACCTACATAAGTTGAAGGAGGTTGTAGCTAGTTCAGACCTAGTGGATCCTATTGTGACCTTTTCACACATCACCCCATTCAAAATGGGGACCCCCTAATTTTTGCTCTGTTCCTCGTCTTTTGGCTTTGGTTTTCTCTCTCTCCCTCTCTCTCTCTCTCTCTCTCTCTCTCTCTCTCTCTCTTCTGCTGTATGCCTTTCCGGGTATGTGCCCGCCTTTGAGCTTAAACGTGAGATTTTGGCTAAGTCTATAGAATTAGGGTTTTGAGTTTTTTGGTCAATTTGAAGTCAAATGGAGTGAATAAGTTGGAATCTGAGCTTCACATTGCAGTCAGTATGCTTCCAGTAGGTTCTCAGCTAAGTTTCACCGAATTCCGGCAACTTACTATTTTTAGTAAGTGTTCAATCCAGGGCGTTCTCTCAGCACTACTGAAGTTCCCTCAGTCACACTACATCCAGGACATGTCAGGTTCCTCGTCTGCAAATTTTGAGCTGAAACAGAAAACATTCTATTTTTAGCAAGTTCAACTTCGGGAGCAGATTTTAGGGTTTATATGCAAAGTTCTTCAATGCATGTCTGGAGATTCTTTCTGGGTTTTCTGAGACCTACGCAGTGATATAACATGCAAAATGAGACGATGACTTTCAATATTCAGCCTTCAAAGGCTATTTTTAGGGTTTGCATGTTGAAGCTTTCAGCGCATGTCAGCATATTCCTTGTGGGTTTTTCAAGGGCTTCGCAGTGGTAGAACATGCAAACCAGGATCATGACTTTTTCAGGAGCCATCTTCAGAGTCTATTTTTAGGGTTTGCATGCAGGGCTTTTCAGCGCATGTCGAGTTATTCTTTATGGGTTTTTCAAGAGCTACGCAGTGACGTGACATGCAAACGGAAATGATCACTTTTTCAGCAACTTACTATTTTTAGCAGATCCACTCTGGCAACCCCCTCCCAGCACTTCAGAATCACAAATTGATCGGCATGCAACAGAAACGGAGTTAAATGGAGACCATTTGAGGCACATGCAAGTCAGATTAGGGTTTCCAGCTTCAGGACCCAAAATGAGGGGTCAAACGCCAGAATTTCCAAAAACCAAGGTATCCCATCGCGATCAGCATCTTTCAAGCAGTCCACTGGTAAAATTCGAAGGCAATCGGAGCACTTACTATTTATAGTAAGTCACTTCTGAAATAGGGCTATAAATAGCAGGTCAGCATGAGTCACCAGTGTGAGTAGGTCAAGCAAGTGATGAGGACCCCATGGCACGAATTTCAAATCAAACGAAGTTGCAGAGGTTTGAAAATCAAGCACTTACTATTTTTAGCAGGGCCTGTGCAGAGGAACTAGGGTTTCCTAAAATGTAGGGCAAAACACGATAGTCACACTGAAGCAATATCCAGCCATGATCGACATCCTTCAGGCAATCAACACACAAAGTTTGAGCTCATTCTGAGCAATTACTATTTTTAGTACGTTGCTAAAAATAGCAAGTACAGTCAGGCATCAGACGCTAGCAGCTCAATCACATCCCGAGGTTCGAAGTAAAATGAAAATCAAGCCTTCTGGAGCTTGAGATTAGCTTGAAATGCAAAATTTGAGAAACTTTCTAAACATAGAAAGCTAGGGCAAACTGGGGGCAACATGAACAAACCACTTCAAATCAGACGAAAGCCATGAAAAATTCACTAAGTCTGGCAAACTTGAAGCTCTGTCATGTCCCCGTTTTTGGCGAGCATCAGTGGTCGTGAGATTGGCCTATCATGAGACCCTCGTAGGCTGACAGAGTGGTTAGAGGGTCGTTTCGGCGCTTGGCTCAGCGTCTGATTGGCAGTTTTGATTGATTGGCTTTCGTTCGGGCTCATTCGGAGACCTTTTGCAGAATTGCTATTTTTAGCAGTTCCTGGCAGGCAGAGTGGGACCACTGCTATTTTTAGCAGTTTGAGATTGGCAGCATCCGGAATCACTTCTGAGTTCGTCAGCATCAGACGGATCGGTAATCGGATGATTTATGAGGAAGATATTAATATTTAATTATATTGATTAAATATTAATTATTTAATGTTTATAATATAAAGTTATAATTTAAAATTATAACTTAAGTCATCTGCCTTGAGGGGTGCGCCCAACATCAGAAAAGGGGCCAATTTGAGAATTAAAATATTATAAAATATTTTGGCTGGAGACTTTTGAAATATTAAAAGATTAAAATATGATATTTTAATTAAAACCCTATTATGGTGGAAATCGCACTTTTCAGCTTGATAAGGGTTTTACCTCGGTTTCGGAGCCATTATGACATTTTTGAGAAACAGGAATTGATCAAGTTTTGCCAGAGTACAGAGACCTTAGGGTTTCGTCTCGAAATCGTCGGAGAACGAGCCATCTCCATCGATGCAGTTCAGAGGATGTGAAATAACATCTGATTTATTGCCAGTCGTGGGATTTCTTCATCGAGAAGAAATTACAGAGCTTATCAGAGTTTATTTATTTTACAGAGCTTGAGCTTAGTCATTTATTCAGGATACTTTCATTCACAGAGGTGCATCATACCTCAGAGAACAGACAGAGAGGACAGAGGAAGTGTTCTATTTATTTATTGCTGCTGATTAAGGAAGGCCGTACATTCTTGTACTTGGCCGTACCACTGAAGAAGGCCATACATAATTATTCAGAGTCAAACGCTTTCTTCACACATCTTCTGAGATCATTTGTCAGGGCGCATTAAACCATATCCAGGGGGGGTGCTGAGGGAGCCGTACCCTTTGTAATATTTGTTAATGTTGCAGCCGTACAATTCCTGACAGGGCCGTA
The DNA here is from genome assembly GCA_007258455.2 of Sequoia sempervirens. Lineage (NCBI taxonomy): Eukaryota > Viridiplantae > Streptophyta > Pinopsida > Cupressales > Cupressaceae > Sequoia > Sequoia sempervirens. Next base: position 136,836 of record VDFB02137857.1, read on the forward strand.
CTTGTATGGAAAGAGGCGAGTTTGGAATCTTTAAGAAAATGCCTCCCTTGAGATTCTTTCTTCATCATCACTGGAGCGCCTAACCCTTCATCATCTGGAGATCTTCATAGAGAAACATATATTCATTGTTTATTTCATTGATTGCTGTTTCAAACTCAGGCCGTACAACTGTACCAGGGCAGTAGCAGCAGAAATAAGGCGTATTTAATATTGTGAGCAGATCGCCTGCATTGGGGGTTGCTTGATGTTTCCAGTATAGATGCATACTCCTCTGGCATCATCCGGGAACATTGGATAGAAGGAGAAATCAGACCACCTCACAGCCGTACTCATTGTACATCTACAGCCTGCTGTTACCAGGTTTTCCCTTCAATAAAATACTGTTATTCTTTAATGCATGTTTCCAGATTTTTTTATGTTTTGTTGCCAGTTGATGAAACAAAGATGAAACGCCTTCTACATATATTGTGTTTCCCATGCTTATAGGTCACTTAGCATTTTTTTTAGAGAATTTATTATTAATATTATTAATTTACAAGCAAGCCGTACCATCCATTAAAACCCTAAAAACGGTCAAAAACCCAAAACGTCACAAAAACATCAGACAAACTTTCAGAATCAGTATTAGGGGAAACAAGGGGTTTCTACAGTGGTATCAGAGCTAAATCCTGCCATCCTGAGGGTTTAGCCGTCTTCTGCAGCCGGAACAGTTAGGGTTTTACCAGGTATTTATTTATTCAGGCGAACTTTGGTTGACAGGCACCAGGGTTTGATCTGGCAGCCGGGAATCATGGCTGACAGGTATTACAGGACTGATAGAACAGTTGATCTTAGAACAGAGACTCCTTACAATAACAGAGATCAGAACCGTGCGGAGAGCACTCAGAGAACTGCACTCAGAGAACTTAGTGCAGGTCAACGGTCAAATGGTGTATTACAGCAGGTGGCAGTTGCACTTCAGAGACTGGATACTCCGAGGAGATCGTCACCACCTCGTGACGATGACAGAAGTGTTACAGGTTCGCGGAGAGCTCCTAGGTCAGTGTCACGGACAGCGGATAGGCCTACGAGGCCCACCTTCACGAGACAGGAGCCCGTTGAGGATATATCAGGTGAAAGGTATGAGGGTTGGTTCGCCAGCACACTCAGGGCAGCGAACAACGAGTGGCAGTTAGAAGCACCTGAGATTAGTGGGAGGATTAACATTGACAGGACACCGCAGAGCACAGATGGAGAAGTGATTAGCATGTTTCGGGAGTATAGCAATCTACCTCAGAAGATTAAAGAGAAACTTTCTTTCGTGAGTTACGTGGATGTGCACCCGAGTCTTTGCCATAAGACGGAGTTCGAAAAACAGAGATATCTCACTACAGCTCGTGAGTTGTTTACACCTGGGAAAGATAGAGAATCTACATCTGATGATTGTACAATTCTTCATGGGAGTGATTTGATATCTTCAGTCTCTTGTGAAGTAGGCAGAAATTTGTGTGATGAGTTTGATCGAAGTGCTTATTTGATCCATAAGCACACTAGCACAACTTCGGGTAATGGCTTACCTACATCGTCTTTGCAGGAGGTGACTCAAGAAATTTCTGCCCTAAAAGCCACTTCTGATTTTTATAACAGCGATGGTGAAACTTTGCGTGAGCATGATATAACAGCTGTTTCAGAGGTGCAAAGTAACTCTATGGAGTCGTCACGTGAAGAGATTCCAGAGTTGGGTACTACAGATGCAGTTGGTATTGAGGATTTATGTTATGACGAGTCTGATTTTTCGGATCAGACCTTTGAAAACCAGCTAGAGGATTCGTATGTTGACACGGAATCCCAGGATCATGCGTTGGATGAGCATGCAGTCACTGTTGGAGTAGAAGCGTGTGAGGATACTGTCAGACCAGCAACTTCTACCGTACCAGTTGAGCCATCCTTCGAGGTACAGAGCAGCAGTACCTTAGATGTTGAGGTGTGCATGGTTGAGAGCACACACGATGCTGCAGATCATGAGGAGAGTGATGACGGATCAGCGTCATATCATAGTGCATATGGTGAACCGGAAATCTTGTATGGGGGTCGTGAGTTTCAGAATCCTCATCATTTGGTTGGGCAACTACATGTGGATGACACTATGATTACTACCGCCCTTGAGCATTTTGACGTTGCTCGTCAGATGTTGACTACCTACAGTAGGAGTCCTTCGACAGATGAGCACAGTGATAGAGGTTTTTCCCTTGCAGTGATACATGCACTCCGAGAAGCAATTGGAACGATGAAACAAAACTATCTAAAACTACTAGCAGACAGAGATTTCCTTCTCGAGTGGGATTGCCTTTGTTATGATGCATGGCGGGGAAAAGAGGAGCGGATCGATGAGCTCACTCATGAGCTTGAGGTGACTGCGAATTCATTGCAGAGCACCCAGTTGGCTCTTCGGGAGTCACAGTTACAGATTGAGAGGCTTACCGTGGCGTTGAGGTTAGCACAGTCTTCACCACCTTTGGACATCGTGCAGTCTTGCATGGCAGTGGTTGGTGAGGAGTATACACCCATGGTTCATAGCAGTGTAGGAGATGTTGAGGATGAGGTTACCTCCATCTCGGTCACAGGATCAGTTGATACAGATAGGATGAGTGCACTCGATGAGAGTTGCAGTGAGCCACGCATTGCACCTGGTTCTCATGAGACAAGTTCCGCGATAGGTGATGCAGGGCAGATCGTTGATAGTTCCTGTGACATGGTTGTTGATACACTGGAGAGTTGTGTGACAACCCTTGATACTTGTCCATCTTCACAGCAGATATTCAGAGTCTCATCCAGTTGGGAGATTGGTACTTGTGTTGATTTGTTTCCCTCTCCCGGAAGCAAATCAATCTTTTCATTTGATACAGTTGACTATGGTCGGCAGCTCGTTGAGCCTAGTCAGGAGTACAACTCAGTTTATTATTCCAGCGATTCAGAGATGGATGATTCCGATCAGGATAGCGTGATTGTGCAGTTTGTAAACAATCCATTGTTTGAATTTGATGGTGGGGTGATCTATGATAACCCACTCTTCGAGTTGGACGCCGATAGTACTCTTGACATTAGTTCTGAGTTGGGTGATGATCGTAGTGTTTGGGATTGTTGCAGTGCATCGCAATTCCAAACCAAACTCACAGAGGAGTTCAATGAGGTGTACACGGTGAGGAGTGCTTACAGTTTTGTCTTTGATCCACCTGTACATGATTCGATGCACCATGCTTGTGCACAGGGTGATTCTCTCGGTTCAGTTGAGGGGAGTATTTCCTTATTGTGTGCAGAGTTACCATCTTCACAAGATGGGATTAGCAGATGCAGGTACTTGACTCAGCAGTTTGCGGAGTATTACTTGCAGGGGCAGCAGTCAGTCATCTATCATGCCGATATGTATTCGTCAGGGCTTGATACGGCTATGTTGCAGATTTTTCATACAGGTGCATGGTTACAGGGCGACTATGGTGTTAGTTGGCATGATGGCACGGACAGTTATTACATCCATGAGGGTTTAGCAGAGGACAGGGAGAGATTCAGGATAGTAGATGCTTCTAGTAGCTTTTATCTCTGCATGACGGATGGATGTAGATTTATATTGTATTGGGATCACGGTGGAGACAGTGTTGGCACCGAGTTGTGGGTGGGTCCCAGTGATTTACTTCACTATTCTCAGCATGGTGAGGTTGGAGGCAGTAGAGCGCAGTGGCAGCCTGAGGAGGACCGTCACGACAGACTCTTACGCTGGGTTTGGGATCCAGGCATTGATTGCGCAGTTGAGTTTGATGCCGCTACAGGAGATAGTTCGAGATGTGTGGGACATTACACAGTTTTCTTTTTGGGGCCTTCCGAGGAGTTTGTTTGCAGTTGAGATTGCTTGGGGTCAAGCAATTTTAGGGAGGGCGGACTGTCATGTCCCCGTTTTTGGCGAGCATCAGTAAACGTGAGATTGGCCTATCATGAGACCCTCGTCGGCTGACTGAGTGGTTAGAGGGTCGTTTCGGCGCTTGGCTCAGCGTCTGATTGGCAGTTTTGATTGATTGGCTTTCGTTCGGGCTCATTCGGAGACCTTTTTGCAGAATTGCTATTTTTAGCAGTTCCTGGCAGGCAGAGTGGGACCACTGCTATTTTTAGCAGTTTGAGATTGGCAGCATCCGGAATCACTTCTGAGTTCGTCAGCATCAGACGGATCGGTAATCGGATGATTTATGAGGAAGATATTAATATTTAATTATATTGATTAAATATTAATTATTTAATGTTTATAATATAAAGTTATAATTTAAAATTATAACTTAAGTCATCTGCCTTGAGGGGTGCGCCCAACATCAGAAAAGGGGCCAATTTGAGAATTAAAATATTATAAAATATTTTGGCTGGAGACTTTTGAAATATTAAAAGATTAAAATATGATATTTTAATTAAAACCCTATTATGGTGGAAATCGCACTTTTCAGCTTGATAAGGGTTTTACCTCGGTTTCGGAGCCATTATGACATTTTTGAGAAACAGGAATTGATCAAGTTTTGCCAGAGTACAGAGACCTTAGGGTTTCGTCTCGAAATCGTCGGAGAACGAGCCATCTCCATCGATGCAGTTCAGAGGATGTGAAATAACATCTGATTTATTGCCAGTCGTGGGATTTCTTCATCGAGAAGAAATTACAGAGCTTATCAGAGTTTATTTATTTTACAGAGCTTGAGCTTAGTCATTTATTCAGGATACTTTCATTCACAGAGGTGCATCATACCTCAGAGAACAGACAGAGAGGACAGAGGAAGTGTTCTATTTATTTATTGCTGCTGATTAAGGAAGGCCGTACATTCTTGTACTTGGCCGTACCACTGAAGAAGGCCATACATAATTATTCAGAGTCAAACGCTTTCTTCACACATCTTCTGAGATCATTTGTCAGGGCGCATTAAACCATATCCAGGGGGGGTGCTGAGGGAGCCGTACCCTTTGTAATATTTGTTAATGTTGCAGCCGTACAATTCCTGACAGGGCCGTACTTGTATGGAAAGAGGCGAGTTTGGAATCTTTAAGAAAATGCCTCCCTTGAGATTCTTTCTTCATCATCACTGGAGCGCCTAACCCTTCATCATCTGGAGATCTTCATAGAGAAACATATATTCATTGTTTATTTCATTGATTGCTGTTTCAAACTCAGGCCGTACAACTGTACCAGGGCAGTAGCAGCAGAAATAAGGCGTATTTAATATTGTGAGCAGATCGCCTGCATTGGGGGTTGCTTGATGTTTCCAGTATAGATGCATACTCCTCTGGCATCATCCGGGAACATTGGATAGAAGGAGAAATCAGACCACCTCACAGCCGTACTCATTGTACATCTACAGCCTGCTGTTACCAGGTTTTCCCTTCAATAAAATACTGTTATTCTTTAATGCATGTTTCCAGATTTTTTTATGTTTTGTTGCCAGTTGATGAAACAAAGATGAAACGCCTTCTACATATATTGTGTTTCCCATGCTTATAGGTCACTTAGCATTTTTTTTAGAGAATTTATTATTAATATTATTAATTTACAAGCAAGCCGTACCATCCATTAAAACCCTAAAAACGGTCAAAAACCCAAAACGTCACAAAAACATCAGACAAACTTTCAGAATCAGTATTAGGGGAAACAAGGGGTTTCTACAAGCTCCAACATCAAAATGTGCCCTTGAGGCTAAAGCCTGATGGGAAAGGTTTCTAACTCCTCAAAATTTGAAGCAGAGGCCTCCAAATCCGCCTTTGAAGCTGAAGGTTGATGAAAAATTTTCTAAGTCATCAAAATTTGAAGGAGGGACCTCCATATGCGCCCTTGCAAACTTGAGGGGAGTTGAGAATTTTTCTAATTCCTTGAAACTTGAAGTACACCCTCTCATGTGCGCCCTTGAAGCTGGAGATGGCATGGAAATCTTACTAAGTACTTCAAACTCAAAGCTGACCCCCTCATATGCTCCCTTGGCAAGAAAGACACTTGAAAATTTTCTAAGTTATGTAAAATTGGAAGCACACACCCTCATATGCGCCTTGGACTTAGAGAAGGCTTTGAAAATTTCTAAGGCATGGGATTAGAAGCTTGACACTCCAAATGCGCCCAAGGGGAGGAGAAGGTGATTAAAATATTCTAAGGCGTGAGAATTTGAAGAAGGCACCCCTATATGCGCCCAAACTTGGAGGAAGAGTTGGAGATTTTTTCTAAGTATCTAAAACTTGGAGTAGATACCCCCAAATGCGCCTAGCCAAAGAGACGCATGTGGAAATCTTTCAAGTGTTAAAAAGTGAAAGTGGAGGGGCCCATATGCGCCTAACTCAAGAGTTGAAGTTGGAGAATTTTCTAAGGCGTGTGAATTAAAAGTGAAACCCCCTTATATGCGCCTAAGGGGGGAGACTTGAAATTTTCTAAGTTTTATAAATTGGAAGCTCACCCTCTAAAGTGCGCCCTTGCAAGCTTAGGGTAAGCTGGAGAATTTTCTAAGTATGATTAAATGAAAGTTCCCTACATCAAATGCGCCTAAGCTTGAGGAGATGCCATGAAGAAATATCCTAAGTGTTGAAAATTGGAAGTAAGACCCCATGCATGCGCCCAAGCAAGGAGGGAAGGTAAGAAGAGTTCTAAGGCAAGAAACTAGAAGCTCACCCCCTGATATGCGCCCTAAGCAAAGATGAGAGCTGGAAATTTTAACTAAGTATTGAAAACTTGAAGCAACTACCCTTGAATGCGCCTTGTCAGCTGGGGGGTGATGAAAATATTTGAAGCTTGACACTCCATATGCGCCTTAACTTGATGAAGGAGTGTTGAAAATTTTCCAAGGCAAGTAAACTCAAAGTCTGGAAGGTCAAATGTGCCTTGACTTGGAGGAGAAGTTAGAAATACTCTAAGTGTTGTAAATTTGAAGCTTGGCCCCCTAAATGCGCCTTAGGTAAAGAGAGGCACATGGAAAATTTTCTAAGTTTAAAATTGGAAGTAAGACCCCATGCATGCGCCTTAGCTATTTGAGGTAAATTAAAAGGTTTCTAAGCCATTCAAAATTTAAAGTATGACCCCTCATTTACGCCTTGACTTGAAGAGTATTCTAAGTGCTTTAAATCTGAAGTTGGATCCAAGAAAATACGCCCAAGTTGGAGGAGATAAAATTTTCAGAGGCATGGGTAAAATTGGCTTAGATATGTCAAAAGGTGCCAGCTTCAAGAAGATGATAAAAATTTTCAAGGCCAAGCAAGAAAATACGCCCAGAATAAGAATAAATTTGATGGCAAAATATTTTTCTAAGGTCGAAAAAATCAAAAAATTAAATGAACCCCTTCGTTCATGGACACATGAATTTGATGCTTTCCGAAGGAAATTTTCTTCTGGGTACTGGACATCTTCAATGAGGAATTGATTTTAAAGTCTTCCATAGCTCGCCAAGGATTTCAGGATAAGGATTTTGATGGGCACCGGATTGATGAATTTTCTAAGGGGAAAATTTAAAAAATTTCTAAGGCAAGAAGAATAAAATGTGTTGTTGAAATAAAATGCCTTGGCTGATGAATTTGAAGTTGATTGCCTAGGTGAATTTGCTCAAATTCTTCATGAAGATAGTCTTCTTGAGCAAGAGATGAATAAAATCAAATTTGTCAACACCTCAGCGGGTGAAATAAATTTCTTGAAGAAGATGCAGTTGAAGTTAACACTTTCAAAAGATGATTTTAAAAATGCATCTCTTAAATACGCCCTTGAGAGGATGAAATTTGTCTAAGGCATTGAAATATGATGCACAGGTGTTATATGCGCAACCTACAGATGTTATATGCGCAGCCTACAGATGTTGAAAAATCATGAAGAAAGCAAAGTTGGCTAGAGAAAAACGATGAACCCTATCAGATCCAAAGATCACTCAGACCTTGGAAGTTAAAGCATGAAAACCAAGTAAGGTGAGTTTATATGATGAAGTGTTATGATGCTCTTCTCCTTGCTTGTTTTGCAGGGTGAACACCGAGGCCAAGGCATGATGACTTGGGGAGATGAAGTGAATACTTGGAGAAAATGGCTAAGTGTCGAGACCTAGTATGTGCCCAACTCAGGTGGCAAAGAAGAAATGTTTTCAAAGCTTAGGATGGAGAAAAAAATGGAAACCCAAGCGTTAATGGTCACCATCAAGTACTTCAAAGTTGAAGAACAACATCAAGGAGGAAAATCATCGTCGAGCAGGGGAAAGAAGTTGTCGCCTTGGAGTCAGATCGAGGACGTGCCTGCCATACCCTTTCAAGAAGTCGAAGCAATGATGATCAGACTCATCAAGTTTGCAGTCAGAAAGAAGAACAGTGTGAACGCGTTTACAAACAGGAATCTTCTAGAAGATGGTGGCCATTAATTGCTCATTGATTACCCCACTCTTCTTGGTGGCGGTTTTTAGGGTTAGGGTTTATGTGGCTCAATCTGAGCCCTTCATTGTAATTGAATCTGAGTCGTCCGTTGGACTTGGCCAGCTATATAAAGGGGCATCCCCCCTCATTTGTAATTCAGTTAGACACTAGATCAAACTAGAGAGTAGAGCAAAGAGACTTTAGTTGTAATAGCTTACCATAGCATAGTTTGAAGGAAAAAGAAAGTTTTCCCTTGAAAACTTTGTAAGAGATTGTTGTGAAAACTATTATAATAAAAGATCTTTCATTGAATGGTGAATTCATCTTTGTTATAAGCAGCTAGCAAGGTTTCTTCATCCCTTCTACTTCAAGTAGCGTAAAGTAGCGTAAATTCATTTTCATGCAAGTAGATGTTAGTTGTGGATTTGTGGTGTTAATCAAGGCAACTTCGTTTTAGTCCATACCACTAGCAGCTTGCTGACGGCAAGTTTGCCTTGTGTGGTCAACTGGAAAATTTTACAAGCTTAACTTCGGTTGTGATTTACGTCTCGGCATGCATCGTCTTGATGGTGTCTTGATGCCGAATTGCGACTTGAAAACCTCTTGCCACTCCCCTAAAGATTGCACCAACTGTGTAAGTTGTCCAACGCGAGGCGGAGCAGAGTTTGGTTGAAGTCTGTTGAGATTAATCCCACATCCCGTCTTAGAGCAGAATTTAGAACCTTCTTATCCCTACACTCATTTAAATTCAGTTCATTTCTGGTTAGTGTTAGGAAACTTGTGCTCACCTGCCAAATCATTTGAACCACGTGAAACCCTTAATCTGCTGTTTGCTATCAGCTGCCGAACAATTGCGTAAGTCCCCTTGAAATACCAGCAAAAACACATCAATCCAATTGAGGGTATTCTATTGCACTGAAGGAACCATGGAGTTGAATGCACGAACTCTCTCACAATCTTCGCGTGCTGGATACTTTGATCAAGAGAGAATAGGGTAGCCGTTGGCGACTTTATTCTATGTTGGTGCGGTCACAAAAAGCACATCAACAGATCCCACAATGTACAGGCAGTTGATTGGATCCTTGATGTATCTAGTCAACACTAGACCAGATATCTGCTATGCAGTGAGTGCACTTAATCAGTTCATGTGTGAACCAAGGCAGATACATCTTGTTGCAGAAAAACATATCCTAAGATACTTGCAAGGCACAATTGGATATGGATTGAGATATTCTTCAAGTGTGGATCTAGAGTTACATGGTTATACTGATTCTGATTGGGCAGGGTGTGTCACTGATCAGATGAGCACCTCTAGATGTTGCTTTAGTTTCAGATCTGCTATGATATCTTGGTGCAACAGGAAGCAGTCATTTGTAGCATTGAGTACAACAGAGGCAGAGTACATTGCAGCTTGTGTGGCAGCTCGGGAAGCAGTGTGGCTTCCTAAGCTCCTTGTAGGATTGTTTGGACAATCAATGGAGCCTACTATCATTCATTGTGATAACCAGAGCTGTGTGAAGCTTTCTATCAATCCTGTGTTTCATGACAGAACCAAGCATCTTGAGATCAAATACCATTATATCAGAGATATGGTATTGAGGAAAACTATACAATTGAAGTATGTCAGCACTGATGAGCAGACAACAGACATTCTCACCAAGCCTCTCTCCAGGATAAAGTTTGTGTACTTTCGAGACAAGCTTGGTATGGTGGAGAATCAAGCCCTAGCTGAGAAGGAGTCTCAGTATCAGTGATCCTCTTTAATGTATTTCTCTTTGAGAGAGATTTGAGGTGCAAGCCCTTGTTAATGCATTTCTCTTTGAGATTTGAGGTGAAAGCCCTTGTTTCCACCCTTTGGGAGAGCCATGGTGGATGTCACGTGTGTGACTCCATGACAGCATCACATGAGAGTGTCTGTGATGATTTTTCTTGTACTTGTGTTTCACCCTCTGGGAGAGCCATGGTGAACGTCATGTTGAGGTAACATCACGTAGTGATGAACACTTGTACATACCATACATGGTTGTAGCCATTATGGTTGATATCACGATGAGGTGATATTCTTCTTTTTCCACATATGGTTGTAGCCATAGTGGTAGACATCATGATGAGGTGATATGTCTTGTGCAGCTAGAAGTATAATCCCTAGCTGAGAGGGAGTGTTGATGTTTTATGACAGCGTTGGTCTTATCCTTCCAGCCAATCTCCTTGTTACAAGAATGATAAATTAAATATAGCTAAGGCTATTTAATTTATAGCGATTGGAAAAACTCAAAAGACACGTCACTTATATTAAATAATGATTAATTGTTAATGAGGCCCGATTTGTGAAGTGGCGCGATTTACTAAGGGAGCAGACTTCTTGTGTAAGAGGCGCGATTATTTGTTCAGGGCCAACTTGTGTTCATTGAAGGGTCACGTCCCTCCACCCCATCTTGTATATATACACCTTCATTGTATCTCACTTGGCATCGATTCATTCTCATTTATTCTTGCATTCACTTCATCCACACTTGGTGCGAATTTATTCAAGGCAGATCGAAATTACTCAAGGTCAAGTTCTGCATTATTGGAGGCTGAGATTTATCAGCATATTACACCATATTGTTTCTGTGTGTGCATTAGTTTGTGATGCTTATTATTGGCCTTCCAATCGGCTCATTGTAAAGGAGACATTCTTTGTTATATTCAATATATAAGTGATTTATTGTTGTTGGGTTTTTCTTCCTCAAGAGGAGGGTTTTCCCAGGGTATCTGTTGTGTTATTGTGTCTGATTTTGAATTAATTTTCAGTACTCTAATCTAATCATTAAAAACTAGCAGTGTTCACCAGTGTGTGACTGTGCATTGCAAAGGTGTTTGGGAGAAATGTTTTTGCTCTGCGTTTCTCCACAATTATGCTTTAGGTCTTGCAATTCTAAAGGTGTGTTGATGTTGCTAGTAGTTTACCTCAGTCAAGAGGATTTGAGGTTTGGTGCTTTGAAAGAGAAGTTTTCAAGTAATAGTGTATGGCAAAGTAGTTTGAGTGTACTGGGTTTGTACATTCTTCAAATAGAAGTTGTTGTAAAGGAGTTTGTTGGATTTCAGGATGTTTGAGGAATTTTCTAGATCGTGTTTGAGCGTTGTATGTGGTTCGCAAGTTGTCTTTGGGTTTGAGGAAGTGTGTACTTAAAAGTTTAATGGTGTTTGCACAACGACGACTTAGTGTTTAGACTACATACAAAGGATAAATATTGTTTGTGGTAGCATGTGTCTAAGTGGTGTTATTGATTTGGGTCCCAATTACGTGTTGCACATGGGGTAAAAAATATAGAGGGGTATTTGTCTATCAAGAGTCTCCCATTAGCAACACAAGTAGTAGCATTGTCTATAATAAATTCAACCACATTTTTTGACCCTACATCTTTGACCACCGAGTCAAACATCCCGAATAGTGCAGCTGCAGATTTGATTGTATCTGACGCATCCACAAATTTCAAAAATATAGTGCCAATATCACAAGAGATGAGGAAGTTGATGAGGGTTCGATTCCTTCTGTCAGTCCATCCATCTGACATTATGGTGCAACCAATCTTAACCTACTCTAGTCGATGCTCATTAAGAACATCATTAACATCTTGTACTACATCATTGAGCATACCAACCCTCGACGTCTTGTAAGATGGGGCTTTGAACCTAGGACCCACAACTGCAACAGCATCCACCATACCTTGCCAATATGGTGACCTAGCAACATGAAATGGCAAGCTAGAGTAATACTAGAAGTTTCCAATCACTTTCTTTGCTTGTTCATGGACATTCTTCCTCCATCATGTACTCTCCAAAGTGGTATGTGATCCTAGTGTACTACGAGGTGCGAAGAAAGCATTAATGTTTCCTCCACCTGTGTTTGGACCACATGCTGTAGAAGGTGTTGACCCCGATTCCCTCAAAAACTCATTTGCACCATCTTCCTCATCGAAGCAATTCCTTCTAGCATTTGTAGAATTAGAACCAATTTCAACCCTAGTTCTTGCCTTTCTTTCCTTGTTCTCAAGAATCTCATGAAGAGCATGTCTTGCCTGATATGTGACATCTACAAGGCATGCTTGACAAGGAGCATCGTTATTTCCTGGTTCCTCTGCCAAGTGCCATTTGAAGCGATAAATGCCACCAATGATATCATTTAGACACTAGTTGCATTTAACCTTCGTTGTACCTGAAACTGATGTGCAATGTGTCCAGGCAAAGTCTTTTTGACGTGGCATTATGATCAAATCTGCAAAAACGTTTTAATTCAATCTAGTTTGCCATCAAAGGCCACAAGAAATTTGAACTTTGAAGGCATAAATGATAAAGTTTGAAGGAAATGTGTCAATCTACTAGTGCATTCTAAACAAAGAGATTCTGAGGCACAAACTTACCAAACATCCAAGTTATTTCCTTTATATCCACTATTCTAGGATTCAATTCAAGAATATTAAAGTTGATGCACTTTTTTATTCTTGTTCCCAAGCTAGCCTCATTTCACAAGAACTAAATGTTAATCTTGGTTTGAAAACTTATCAACACCCTAAGCTTTATGCTTTGGGTTGGATTAAAGACAATGCTAATTGATGAGAGCCATTTATGTCCCGTTTTAGCCTTTTTCATATGCCTTCAATCCCATCCCCATATACCATTTCCACATCTCATCATAACATTTTACCATTCTACGCTGCATATGATTAAATATATATGAGTGATATTTAATATAGTTTTGGGATAAAAATATGAAAAATAATTATTTATTATCTTTACTACTAAGTGTTGTTATTTAAAGACTTGGAAAATATATCTTGCAGCATGCAAACTTCTTGTCATCTTTATACAGACTTCCTATCACATGCTTCACAAGAACCTTACTGTCACCTTCTTCATAGAAATATGGCTTGTACTTATTGTTGCAGTTTTCTCTTCTACGTGGTTGACTTCAATTTCACTTGTTCATTCCTCCAGCCATGTGCCACAAGTTGAGACAACTCAACCGCCAACTATACAACAACAGATTTCCTCTCCACATTACTAAATTTGATGTACTAATAAATTACCATGGTTATTTTATGTTACTAAATGTTTTTGTCAGCAGAGCATGATTAGTATATTGTTAGGAAATCGGTTTAGTATGTTGAGAAAGATTAACCACATGGCCATAAAAATATTTCTTAACTAATCAATTTACCTCAGCCTCTAAATTATAAATTGCAAACATGTTTTTGTTGATGCATCAAAACTATATTAGCACTCGTATGTAATATCAGCTTAGCCAGAAGGAAGAAATACATTCGATATTATTATCAAGAAAAGCATTTTGAAGTCTTTTTCAGAAATTCCGTAAGCTTTGTATACATCAGTTGACTAGGAGGTAGGGCGCCCACTCTTCAGCCACCGATGGAATGTAAATAGTTTATTTTCTTCAAGGTACGTGTTTGTATGTTATTATTTCAATCAATAATGTTTTGCACCGTTATGTTTTTGTGTTTGATCTATGTTAATAAATTACGTATATTAATGATCTAAGTCTCATTTCCATGCTGCAAAATTAATTACTATGGCTTTCGTGATTGGTAATTATTGATTAAGTTTTCATTTATGAATTTACTGTCATAATTTCTACACAGTCCCTGTCACAAACATTGTTGTTATCTTGTCGTAGAAATACTGCAGAACCAGTGACAATTTATGTAGCAATTCCTATCACAGGAAAAAACAGAAACATTAATACCCTTTTCAACTTAGGTAATTGATTGAGTTTAGGAGTGCATTCTCATCCCCACTCACCTCACAACTTGCAGCCCTTACGCATATAGCCACGACATCTTTCGCAAGTTTACGCCCCCGGATTGACACTTAAACCAAGCTGAATCTTATTATTAAACATTAAATCCATTTCATCTTTACCCCAGTTTTGGCATATCACTAATTTGTTCATTTATTAAGCAATGTAGATTTAAATTTTTGTAACTAAAAATTTGTTGATGAAGTAGTTAAATGGTATGTCTATGAACATGAGTGGAGTTGTGTTTGTCAATGCACATTTGTTCAACTTTGAAGGCATGAATGTCTATGAATAGTGTGATCTTTGGGACTGAAATTAGTTCATTTAAAGTTCATCGAAGATAGTAGATAAGGAAATGATTTGTCTCACTTATGGAGTTTTCTCCTAGAATTTAGGTTGTTCGGGGTAAAATCTTTGTGAATCCTTTTGTAATGGTTGTTTGTTAATTTTCTTTCAAGTTCAAAGTTAATTGTTCCCTAAAAAAAAGGACTAAACTCTTCATTTAAATCTATATGTTGATGGCTATTGTATAACATGGTTTCACATTATTCACGTGCCTTTGGCTGGTTTGTGAGTTCCAGCATGTAAATTAACACAAAAAATGTCAAGGTAAAATAAGAATTTACAACTAGAAAGGCATGGCAGACATTTGTGTTTTTTTTAACTTGGAGATATGTTAAAACAGGCAAGTTTACTCACACTTTAGAAGGATTGGTTTCTTCTTAGAAAGTATTGTATCTTTCTTCCCTACCATCAATTCTTTATGCAAAATAATAAATAAGATTATTTTCAAGTGTTCAAAATTTGTATACATTAATATAATGAATAGGAATAAAAATAAAAGAGTGAGGTAGCCAATAGTGAATTCTAGAGAGGAGGAATATCTAGAAGCTTAATAACTTTACTAATGTTAATAAATTTATCTTTTCTAAAATCCCATCCTTAGTGTGGCTAAAACTAATTTATCATCTACATACAATGTGATAACAAAGAATTGATTGTCTCTAGTTTATAGTAAACACTTCAAAAACAAATTAAATTAAAGAATGCAAAGAAATTTCTACCTTAGTTATGGAATAATGATACATATGAATTAGCTATAATTCTATTGATTATCACATAATGTGTTGTTTTAAATCAAAATATGTTCAAGGTAGTCTAATCATAAGAAATGAAACTTTTCGTTAATAAATAAATCCTAATATGATAACTAACAATAACAAATCAAAATAGATAAAACCATATTCTAACAATGATTTGTTAAAATTTACCTATTACTAACTAAATTATTAAATTATCAAAGATATATAATTAGTTAAAAAAATAACATTATTAAACTATTAAAAATTACATGACATGCAACTTTTCTATATTTTTCTTTTTTATAAGTTTCTATTTGAAATGCAATTTTATTTTGTTTTATTATTCAATTATTATTATTTTAATTATTTTATAATTAATATATTATTATAAAATTAGAAATATAATGAACATTGTTTTTATCTCAATTAAACATTATTAATAGTACAAAATATCAATTAAACAGGGTCTGTGGCATGGCCATGCCACCACAATTGTGCTCCTAAAACTGGCAGTGTGTTCTTAGGAAAAATCTATATTGTTATTATCTTATATGTATATATTTATATATATTGCTTATGAGTTTGATATCATTAACCCAACCTTTGTTTCCTACTTCAAATCATGTTCTTTTTTCTTCTGAGCATATAATTTTTTTAGTAGAAAATAGTTTAAGGAGTTGCTAAGAGAAATCCCTATAGAGATTTCTAGTTCAATGTTTAGAGACTACTTGCTCAGCACTACTGATGATTAAAACTTCAATGGATATACAAAAGTTAAACTTTTTGTTTTATTTATTTTATTCAAAAAGACCCTCTACATGCCAGCAACGTAATAGTCTTCTTGTTGTAATATGAAACTTTTAAAATGTTTTGGAAGATTTGTAGCTCATAGAAGGGAATTCAACGCAACATATGCAATCATATTTGTTAAAATTTCAAGGCAAAAAAGGAACATGTTTGCATGTAGCACAGAGTCGGCGGCCAAAAAATACTTGAGCACATTCCAGGTCAAAGCTTCGCAGCACATTCCAGTCGCAATCGGCCTCCAATAGTAAACTTAACTTATCGCGACCCCATATCAATAGCAGAAAATGCATGTTTTTTAGGGTATTTTATGCAGGAGATTTTTAATGATTTTATGGCAATTTTTATGTGATTTAAACGTGGAAGAAATCATGATTTTCAACGATTTTTTCCCAAGTCAACACTCTTGAAAAAATAACGATTTTTTCAGGTAAAAATCAAGATGCCTTGCGATTTTTAAAATTTTCACAATTTTTTGGCAATTTCTATTTCTATTGTAATAAACACCCCTAATTTTTTATTTTTTTAAAAATCCAAATAAAAATGAGATACAATACAATGTCCTTTCCAATTTTTGATCACCCAATTCTCAAGATAGGCAAGGTGAGAGCATATGATGTTTAAGACCACACAACTAACTAGAATGCATCAACTTGAAAGTAAACACATTAGGCAGCAAGCAAGCCAATCTCACTTCTTCAGTGGAGTGCTATGCAACTGATGCAGAAGCATCCTAGGTGAAGCGCAATCAGCATCAGCCAAAAAAAAAATCAGTTTGATTTTGGTTTTCTTTCTCTTCAAGCAATTCAATTGTTTTTGTCGTGGGTTCGCTGACATTGATTGTCAAAATTGTCATGCATCAAATTTGAAACTTTGAACAAGCATTTTAATATTTGATGGATTTAAAACATTTCATCATTTTGATTTCAAATTGATCATGGGTGATATTTGGTTTCGATCATTGTTTATAAAAGGAAATAAATTCATTTAATTGATTATCCAAAAGAAGGGAAGGTGGATGGATATGTAAAGGTGAAGCCAAATTTATAATTTTAATGATGAAGCAATAAAATGAAAGATTTGAAAAGCCACCGAGAAACTGAAGGGGTGGCGCCATTGCAGGGTAAAACATTAAATGAATGATGGCAGAAATAAAAAGGGAAGGGAGGAAGCAGCCAAGAAAACGAAAGGGAAAACGGAATCATCCCTCGTTAGTGTTAATGATATAGCAGCTTCGGTAGCTCCTTCCAGCTCAGCTCCTTCGTGGAAATATAATTGAATGATAGCCGTTGGCTATTCAAGTTATATTTAATATTATTATTGTTTATCTTCATAGCCGACATGAGAAGATATGAATTCATCTTGAAGTCATTTAATGCGTGTTCATTATCTTGAGGCCGACCTCTTGTGAAGAGGCGCATATAACACTTAGGCCGACTTCATTCAACAAGAGATGAAATCTCTTATAAGGCCGACATGAAAGATTAGTTTGATCTCTCACTTGTAGATATATATAGCTTGTCCGTCCATTGCTTTGAGGATCTAAGAACCAGATCAGTTCGATTATTATACTTGAGTGCGATCTCAGCTGCTACACTAGTGCGAACACATCTGACAATAAAGTGCGAACTTGTCTGAGTTTTATCAGCGAACTTACCAGATCCGTGATATTGATAAAGTGCGAACTTAGCTATTATTCCAGTGCGAACACAGCTGATGATAAAGTGCGAACTTGTCTATGATCTAAGTGCGAATACACCAGCTCCGTGATATCAAACAGTGCGAATACAAGGTACAGATTGTCGCAGTTCTTATCAGTCTGCAATATACTCAAGTGCGAATATAACAAGCAAGTGCGAATTCAGAATACAAGGGCGAACATTCACAGTGTTGAGCGAATACAAGATCGAAGACAATCCAGTGCATAGTTTGAAGACCTTTTAGTGCAAAGTGAACATTATTGGATCTGTGTTCTGATATTGCCAGGTGTGATCTAGAGTTTGTTATCTGTCATTATTTATTGCCAGGTACTACATATCGGTCTTGTGTTAGACCTCATTGTAATTTGTAAAAATTGCCACTGTTGCATCAAATATAAGAGAGATCTTTGTTGTTGGGTTTTTCTCCCTCAAGAGGAGGGTTTTCCCAGGGTATATACTGTGTTATTTTGTCTGATTTCGAATTATTTCTCTGTGCATTTAATCTGTTCACCTAAATTTAACATGGTATCAGAGCGGGTTTGAGGATCGTGATCAGATTATTGCACTCAGATTATTCCATTTGTTCAGATTGTCAAGATGGTGTATGATTTGAAGGTTGAGGGTTCAAGTGAATACCTGTCTCATTCAGCATTATCAAGCTGTATACCTTCCAACTCCAACACCTGGATAATCGACAGTGGCGCCTCCCGTCACATAACCGGATTCAAGGAGCACTTATCGAGTTTGGTGGAAAAGGAATCTTCTGAACAAGTCATCATTGGAGATGATGCCAGCTACTCCGTAAAGGGAATTGGGACCTCCACACTTCACTTGGATTCCGGCATATCGTTTCAATTGGGTAATGTTCTTTATGTTCCCGGAATCAAGCGTAATCTTATTTCTATTTCAGCCTTGGAAGATAAAGGATATCAAGTTGCCTTCTCCAAAGGCAAAGTTCTAGTGTGGATGCAGAACTCTAATTTCAAGGATGCTCAAGTAATTGGAGTTAGACATGATAACCTCTACAAGGTTTGCTCACATCCTCTTCAAGCATTGGTTCATGACTCTTCCAGTCTTTGTGATCTTTGGCATCGGAGATTGGCTCACTTACACTTTCGAGCCCTACCCATTATGGAGAAGATGGTGACGGGCCTTCCTAAATTCAACCAGGAGCACGAAGGTACATGCAAGGGCTGCGCATTAGGTAAGAATATAAAAGCCCCTTTTCATAGTAGAGAAAATAGATCTAAGTGTATTTTAGACCTAATTCATTCTGATTTATGATTCTGATTTATGTGGTCCTATGTCTGTTCCTTCTTCGAGTGGTTTCTTGTATTATGTTCTTTTTATTGATGATCACTCTAGAAAGACTTGGATTTATTTTCTGAAATCTAAAGAATCTGAGGAAGTATTGGATAGGTTTAAAGAGTTTAAAGCTTTAGTAGAAAATCTTTCTGGTAAACGAATTAAGGTCCTCAGATCTGACAATGGTGGAGAATACACCTCTGATAGTTTTCGAAACTTTTGTACTAATGCAGGGATTAAGAGGGAGCTCTGTGTTCCTTATAATCCTCAACAAAATGGCGTTGCAAAAAGGAAGAACAGAACAATTGTGGAAGCAGCAAAGGCCATGATCCATGATCAAGATTTGCAAACCTTCCTATGGGCAAAAGCTTCCAGGACAGCTGTATATGTTCAGAACAGAAGTCCTCATAAGATCTTGGAGAATATGACTCCAGAAGAAGCCTTTACAGGGAAGAAGCCTGAAGTCAGTCACTTGAGGATCTTCGGTTGTCCTGTCTATGTTCATGTTCCCAAAGAAAAGAGAACCAAGCTGGAGCCTTCTGGAAAGAAGGGAATATTTGTGGGCTACGGTGAGACATCAAAAGCTTACAGAATTTACATTCCAAGTTAGAAGTTGATAGAGATCAGTAGGGATGTCACATTCGAGGAAGATGTTGCATTCAGGAGATCCAGAGGGATTCATATGGAAATTGATAATGAAGAGTCTCCTCAGGACATGGAAGTTGACCATACTCTTGAGATTCAGAGGGAGAGAATGGAACCAAAGGAAGATCTTGACCCAGTTGAACCCTTGGAGCCTACTGATGGGCCTACTGACATTGTTATTGGGAGGAAGAGACCTCTATGGGCTAGTCGCACTATGCAAGAGGCTGAAAGCTTTGCAGCTCCTAGAGGCACATTCAGAGAAAGCAAAAGGCCACATAAGTTCTCCAGTTATGTTGCCTTGATGAGTCAGATTATAGAATCCGAGCCTTCCTGTGTTGAGGAAGCATCTAGTCTTCAAGTTTGGAGAGATGCTATGACAGAGGAGTATCAGTCAATTCTTAAAAATGATGTTTGGGATATTGTTCCTAGACCCGAGGGCAAGTCTGTGGTATCTTCTAAATGGCTATTCAAGATTAGCAAGCATCTTCTTAGGATGGAAGCATTAAGTCCTGAGAGCCAAGATTTGGCATTTCGTGGTTTTTCTCAGAAAGAGGGAGTAGATTATGATGAGACCTTTGCTCCTGTTGCTCGCTACACTTCTGTCAGAACCATCATTGCTATTGCTGCATCTAGAGGATGGAAGATTCACCAGATGGATGTGAAGACAGCCTTTCTCAATGGAGTGATTGAGGAAGAGGTTTACATAGAGCAACCTGATGGATTTGAGATTCATAGGAAGGAGTCACATGTTTGCAAGCTGAAGAAGGCCTTGTATGGTCTTAAGCAGGCTCCTCGTGCATGGTACAAAAGGATTGATCAGTATCTATCAAGCTTGGGTTTCTTGAAGAATGATGCTGACTCAAATCTCTACTTCAAGGTAATCAATGGTGATGCATTAATTTTGGTTTTATATGTTGATGATCTAATCCTCACTGGAGAAGATCACCTAATTCTTGAATGTAAGAAGGATTTAACTTCTGAATTTGAGATGAAGGACCTTGGGCTCATGCATTACTTCCTTGGTTTAGAAGTCTGGCAGAAGTCAGATGGTATGATTTTAAATCAAGGGAAGTACACCATTGATATACTTAAGAGATTTGGCATGATGGATTGCAAATCCATGTCTACTCCCATGGAGACCAATCTTCATAAATTGAAGGAGGCTGCAACTAGTTCAGATTTGGTGGATCCTACGTTGTACAGACAGCTGATTGGATCCTTGATGTATATAGTTAACACTAGACCTGATATTTGCTATGCAGTGAGTGCACTTAGCCACTTTATGTGTGATCCGAGACAGATACATCTTGTTGCAGCTAAACATATCCTGAGATACTTGCGTGGCACAGTTGGATATGGGTTGA
The DNA here is from genome assembly GCA_007258455.2 of Sequoia sempervirens. Classification (NCBI taxonomy): domain Eukaryota; kingdom Viridiplantae; phylum Streptophyta; class Pinopsida; order Cupressales; family Cupressaceae; genus Sequoia; species Sequoia sempervirens. The sequence continues at coordinate 157,894 of VDFB02137857.1, forward strand.
AGTATACTTCAGATGCAGACTTGGAGTTACTTGGTTTC
>VDFB02137857.1:158031-179635 GCA_007258455.2 Sequoia sempervirens
ACATTTTCTTCTGTGACGGAAGAATTTGAGGTGAAAGCCCTCGCTTCCACCCTCTGAGCTGAGTCATGGTGGATGTCATGTGTGCGACTCCATGACATATGTTGTACTTGTGTTTCACCCTCTGAGAGAGTCATGGTGAAAGTCACTTGGGGAGTGTTTCAACATCACGCAAGTGATGAACACTTGTACTTACTATTGCATTTTCTTCTGTGACGGAAGAATCTGAGGTGAAAGCCCTTGTTTCCACCCTCTGAGTTGAGTCATGGTGGATGTCATGTGTGTAACTCCATGACAACATCACGTGAGAGAGTCCGTGATGATCTTCTTGTACTTGTGTTTCACCCTCTGGGAGAGCCATGGTGAAAGTCACGTTGAGGTGACAACATCACGCAAGTGATAAACACTAGTACTTAACCATGTGATGGTTGATATCACATTGAGGTGATATTTCTCTCTTTATATTTGATTGCAGGCAATGGTGGCAGATGAACCTCATATGGAGATGATGTGTATTATGCAGCTGGAAGTTCTCTCCCTAGCTGAGAGGGAGTGTTAATGATATAGCAACTTCGGTAGCTCCTTCCAGCTCAGCGCCTTCATGGAAATATAATTGAATGATAGCCGTTGGCTATTCAAGTTATATTTATTATTATTATTGGTCATCTTCATAGCCGACATGAGAAGATATGAATTCATCTTGAAGTCATTTAATGTGTGTTCATTATCTTGAGGCCGACCTCTTGTGAAGAGGCCCGCGCATATAACACTTAGGCCGACTTCATTCAACAAGAGATGAAATCTCTTATAAGGCCGACATGAAAGATTAGTTTGATCTCTCACTTGTAGATATATACAGCTTGTCGGTCCATTGCTTTGAGGATCTAAGAACCAGATCAGTTCGATTATTATACTTGAGTGCGATCTCAGCTGCTACACTAGTGCGAACACATCTGACAATAAAGTGCGAACTTGTCTGAGTTTTATCAACGAACTTACCAGATCCGTGATATTGATAAAGTGTGAACTTAGCTATTATTCTAGTGCGAACACAGCTGATGATAAAGTGCGAACTTGTCTCTGATCTAAGTGCGAATACACCAGCTCCGTGATATCAAACAGTGCGAATACAAGGTACAGATTGACGCGGTTCTTATCAATCTGCAATATACTCAAGTGCGAATATAACAAGCAAGTGCGAATTCAGAATACAAGGGCGAACATTCACAGTGTTGAGCGAATACAAGATCGAAGACAATCCAGTGCATAGTTTGAAGACCTTTTAGTGCAAAGTGAACATTATTGGATCTGTGTTCTGCTATTGCCAGGTGTGATCTAGAGTTTGTTATCTGTCATTATTTATTGCCAGGTACTGCATATCGGTCTTGTGTTAGACCTCATTGTAATTTGTAAAAATTGCCACTGTTGCATCAAATATAAGAGAGATCTTTGTTGCTGGGTTTTTCTCCCTCAAGAGGAGGGTTTTCCTAGGGTATATACTGTGTTATTTTGTCTGATTTCGAATTATTTCTCTAAGCATTTAATCTGTTCACCTAAATTTAACAGTTAGCACTATGAGATGATTTTGCAGGTCGAAGTGATGACATTACATTCTGCATTTTCTTTTAGGAAGATTAAGATCAATATAGATTAATACTTAATGAAGGCGCAGAGTATGTAGACGGTGGTGAAAATGTAATGGATCATTCAAAAGAAGTGTAGGTGAGAAGACAACCAAAAACACAAGTAGAGGAACAAGATTGTGTAGTGGTCAAGGGAATGGAGAGACCACACGACAAAGGACAGGAAGATCATTGAGCAGGAAGGAGAGTGGGTTGCGCTAGGAGACTAGCAAAGGGTTTTGATTGAAAACTAAAACATACCCTGTGATGAACACAAATTGTGAGTGTTTTAAAATGCAGATTAAGGAGTATGAAGCCTGCGCAAGGAAGACAGAGTATGGGTGTGAGGACAAAGAGGCCAACGGAAGTTAGTCAGCAAGTTATGGTTATCAATATTCCAACGCCATTTGGAGGAAAGCTGGTGTAAGGGCCGTGTAAATGAAAATTGATCACACATAATGGTAAATGCAACACATCATTCATAAGTTGAGTGCAATTTGACGTATAGAGGGAAATTCAATGTTGAATGCATAGAGGTCGATGTCAGATAAAAAGGGACAGCAGAATAATAAACCATGCGATATTTAATTTTTAAGTATTTTGTATGCAAAGTGAGGTAGGCGTAGTGCATAGAGAAAATTGCACAAGGGGTTTGGTAGTTGCATGTAAGCTTGGAGGAAAATGAAAAGACCAAGCGTGAATAGGCAGTGCAGAAGTATGGAAGAAGAGTGGTGAGCAAAATGAGAGCATGAAGGTGGAATGTGAAGAGCCCGTGTTGGAAATGGGAGTCAATGAAAGAAAAAGTAGTGTGACAAGTGAAAGAGGCTGCAAAGAATTGAGACAGAAACAATGCAGATAAGAGAGAAGGTGCGAAGAACATGGAGAGTTAGTTTGATGGAGAGATGAAGGTTTGGAGAGAAGAGAGGCAATGGAGTTGCCTATGATTGCTTGAATTTGTATTTCATGAAATTTGAATACAGTTATTGATTTATTTTCAATCTTGAATGAAATGGGTGCAATTGTAAATCAATTAAAATTGACACAAGTAATTGTCAATTTTGAGTTTAATCATTTACTAAGTCGTGTAATCTAAGTTGCAAGTTGGAGTTAAGATTGGTGTTTTTCTCTTTTCATGCAACTAAAAGGAATGAACACTTCACACTTATTCAATAGAGTGTACAATACAATAAGCACAAGCACTTCACACTTATTCAGCGGATTGCAATTACAAAGCACAGGCAATTCTCACTTATTCAATGGAGTGCAATTACAAAACTTCCACTTATTCAATGGGGTGTGTAATGAGCTGACCCAATTTTTAAACCAATTTGTTGTATTTGTTTTTAACAATTTACTTTGTAGTCATTCCATCAAACAATTTGCAAACCTCCAAGTTGAATGTATATATTTTTATGATAGTTTTAGAACATTTCATATAATTGATACCATATAAAAATTTATAGCAATTGATTGTTTTAGTTGATATAAATAGAAATACATTAATACATCAGTTTGAATGCATAAGTAAATAATATTCCTGACCTGTTCACCATCATAACAGTTCTCTTTGCCTTCAATAATTAGTTCAACTCCTCAAATTGGAACAACAACTACAAGAATATATAAGCAAACTCCTTTGACAACTACTAGTCCACCTTTAGTCAAATATTCAACTTGTTGACCTTTTCCTCCGATAACATAGTTGTTGGACTATTGAATGATGACTTGGACCCATGTCAGACTTTGCAATAGACCTTTAATGCAAATGAAGGTATTGGTGGCTTGCGAGGAATTGCTATGCCCAAGGGTAGTCGTATCAATATTTATCAGCCCCTTTTATTTGAAAACCCAACATTAATCTCTCCATATGAATAGGTCGTGTAATATATTCTTTACACCAAATTGGTACGGCAGAAATATAGAACAGATGGTACGGCTGCCATCGCTGTAACTGGACGGTTGGAAGTCAATAATGCTTATTTACTCAAGTATTCCCCTGAATTCACTTAATCAGACAATTCTGAAATTTTTCTTGAAACAAGACCTCACAAATTTCCAAATCTTCAATCGCTATAAACCGATGTAAGAAATCTGAATGATCTCTTCAGCAACCAGCTTTAAGGTAGAATCTTGCACTACCAAAACCAGCATCCCTCAGGGTTTCATCCAAGGTTTGTTTCTCTCAGAACTCTCCAATTTCATCAAGAAAAATAATCAAGCATGAACAAATGAGATTCCAAATGTACTTTTGTATTAATCGCCAAAGCCACTAGAAAAACTTTTTGAATTCCCACACTTTTAATATTTCATTTAAATCTGGGTAATAAAGTGGCTTTGTTAAACTCCATTAAATATTTGAAATATGCTAACCAATTTTTTCGTTGAAATTTCCACACACAATCAACACTTCGCCAATTGAATTAGCGTTATTATCAAAACTGAAATCCAAGCTTGAAAGAACTCAACGCCAAGAATGCACACTCAATCCTAAGGAAGGATAGGTGTTGTCATATGGCGGAGAAACTAAAAACAATAACTTGAAATGAGACAAACTCAACGTCAAGAATGTGCGCTCAAGATCCCACTGAGAGCGAGGTGCTAACATATGACGGAGTTATTAATTGAACTGAAACAATTAGGCGGATAACCAGCCATGAAGTTACATCTATCTAATTCATCCGCTGCGGCGGGCATCCACTTAAAAGTGGGAATTTACCACTTGAGAGTGGGTACAAAGAGATATCAAATGTTCGTTTTTCCACACTGGCGGTAAACCATCCAAGGGTAATTAATATGGAATAAAATCAAGTAATTGCAGAGACTTAAAACGGTTGGATTAGTACTACTAAAATCTCAACCTTACAATCACAAATCTGCAAATTACAAATTACAATGATAGAGAACATAGTTAAGAAGAGAAGAATGAATACTAGCAATGTTCTTTTACTCCTCCAATGATAAAATAAAGACCAAAACTGAAATCTCATGAATCTGATATAAAAACAGAGTTTCTGGAATTCTGATCAGCAAACTGTAACACCATAAAATGTTCATAACTTCATCAAATTACCTCCGATTTATGTGAAACGAAAACCAATATGCCACTGGAGGATAGGCACCCAAGTTCAGATGAAGAAACAGCAACAAAAACTCAGCATTTAATTTCCTTTGCACATTTCCCAATGTCTAGAATGGTACGGCCTTGAGCAAGGGTGATTTGGCAAGTAAAAATCAGAAACTCCAAATAAAAATCTGCAAATTGGTAGAAGGGGTCGCCTTGGGTATAGGAATAGATAGGAAAGATACCCATAACAGAATAAAATTTTCTCCAAGAGCTGTATGCAAAAACCACCTTCAGCTGTAGATGAACCAGCAACTTCAAAATTGACAAAACTCCAAAATTCTTCAACATTCGAACTCAATCTGCTAGTCTGGATGAGAAGCAGTCCCAAAACCAACTAGGTGTTATCTTTCAAACATGAAATTGGATAAATACTAAGAGGTAAGCATTCCTCGAAGCTAAATTTATGAAGTCATTCCGACAGCATAACAATATGATAAGCATAATGGATACCAAAGTTGGAGCAAAGCATTCATTTTATAGAAGAGTAGAAGACTCTTCAATTTCTCAAGAAGGCACGCCAAGAGTCACAAGAGACTCTTCAAATTTCCAAAATTCAAATAATTCTTCAAGAGGCGTCCCTTTTGCAAGAATACAATTTCACTTTTTTTTTATAATATAACTCCTCAAAGTGTGGCATCCTTTTTTCCCAAGGCATTTAAACTTTTAAATAATATTTAATCCATATGAAGGCGTCCCCCTTCAAGACCACCTTTTAACACAACTTGAAGTTATTCTCCTAGGCCAAGGGGTCAACTGCAATTTATAACATTAATGCCTTTATTTATGAAATTCACCAAATAAAGTTTTTTAGAAGCCAGAACTTGAATTCAAATAATTGCTCCAACTAGAAATGAAGTCCTGAAAGTTGACAATCTTCATACTACCAAAAATAGAAATAGTAAATTCCCTGAAATGCCATAGAACCTCTGAACATGGAAACCCTAATTTTACCTCAAACAAGCCTACAGGCTTCCGGAATAGGCTGATGAGTGTCAGAACAGATCACTGATGAGAAGGGGGAGTTACAATATTCCACTTAAGTCACTTTATGAAACTTTATTAAATTAATTAGATAATATTACCCATAAAATGTACTTGGTTGGATAATATTAAATAAATTAATAAAATTATTCCCTTTTGACTGACTATAGCCTATGAGAATAAAATGGGCTAATAAGTCACTCCGAATTACTCCTCGGAAGGGGACATTACAAGGTGAGCATATACAATACTTCCACTTGTTGAGTGTGGTGAGCAAATACATCAAAAGAAAGTAAGAAACCAATAGTGTTGCTACAATCCAAGGTATTACAAAGTTGGCTCAAAGCTTTTCAAACATCATATAGAAAGCATAACTGCTGATACGAACTAATATTAAGTGTCGTTCATAATAAGGTTGTTGTATCGGTTGTTGTATCAATCTAGGAATGAGCCAAATGACATGAGATAATTAGTTAACTATGTAACAATCAATAGGGTACCTTGTAAGAAAGAAGTATAACATTCGTGCAAGTCTGGAAACCCTCTATAGCTACTGTCATGTTGTCAAATCAGAAGTAAAACGCGGAAAGGAAGCATACTAACACACCCAATTGCATACTACTGAAAAAAAATGCACTTCAAAACTCCTTCAAACACACCTAAACACACCGAAATGAGACTTGGTATGACTGAAATGAAAGTCTGATCAGGTACAGGTCTGAAACCAAATATATTTGCTGCTGGATCACCTGGAGCAGCAAGAGTAAATTGCATAGAACTCAACAAAATCCCACTTCTCCACCATGAAAACCATTAGGAACAGCAATCAATAGTGAGGTGCCTCCAAACAAAGAGAAAGTAGCTCCCAAAATGGAGTGATGATTTTCCAAACTTCCCACACCCCTTCCAAGACACGTACAGCCTGGTTATTGAATAGTTTGGCCCACAAAACTCCTCATTTTCTGCTTGAAACTATACAGCCTGTAATTACATCACTTGCACACATAAATCAATAGAGTTAAAGACTTTAATGCCCAACAATACAAAGGAAAACTCCAAAATGGTATGGTCAGGGAAGGTGTATAGCCAACTGGGAATCCTTTTGAATCACCTTATAACACTTCAAAATCCTCTGAAAACACTTAGCAAACAACATCAAACTCTTGCAACATCAAAAAACATCAAAATCATCCATGCTTGCAACAAAAACTGGAACTTCACTTTACAGCTCACTAATGATTCCTGAATGAAATCACTCTAACCAGCTAGGGGATTTTCGTCCCCAAAACCAGCAATCTCAAGAAGGTTTTCATCCTCAAGAAATTTTGAGAAAAAAACAGGTTCTCTCCATATGCAGAGGCAAATAACATTTTATGGCTAACCTTTCAAATGAGCTCTCAGTCTCCTTTAATAACTTTTCTACAGGGAAATAACAAAAGTTAAAAATAATAATTACGTTTTACTTAAGTGAATAATTATTTAATAATTTACCCAAGTTGCGGAAAGTATCAAAATGACACAAATATGCAATTCTAACCATACCAATGTGTCCCTGAAGTCTTAGGATGAAAAACTAAATCAACTAGGTGACTTGCTAAACATAGCAAACTTCTCCAAGAAATTTGGAGAGCTCCCAAAAGGTCAGAAATCAATTTCAAAAGCACCAAGAAGCTCACCAAGACCAACTAAACTCACTGCCAAGAACAACACCTCCACTAGACCAATCTTGTGCTCTCCAAGAACTTTGGAGCTCTCCCTTACCAATTAGCCTACAAGAAAACTTGGAAAATTGGTTAATTGTCCACAAATTGATCATGCTCGAGAAGGGGAAATTACAATCAGAAACAATGGACACCCCTATTTCAGCCCACAAATCCCTTATAGGCTTCAACATCTACTCTACAAACTTCACCTCTTTTCCCAATAAGGTAATACACACCTTCTCAAAACCCAAGCCCTTGTACCCTTTTGGAGCCTCATTAATTGCTTTCACCATTTGTTACCAATATGGTGAGCGAACAACATTGAATGGAAATCTATTTGCATAGAGACATTTTGCTATGTGTTGATTGGCAATCTCTCAAGACTCATTTTGAAATGTCATTTCCAACAATCCCTTTGATCTCTTATATGTAAAGGCCATGTGTTGTTCTTCAAATGTGAACAAAACTGGGTGGTGTTGGGTCCCAAAACTGCTGCTCCACTTCCTAGAACCAAATCTCACTCACAAGGCCAAGGTTGTCATCAAGCAAGTGAAATCAGCTCATCAACAAACCATGTGGGATTAAAGGCAAACTCAACGAGAGTGGATTCTATCTTCTATAGATTGAGCTCAACTTAGACTCAGGAGGGTATACCTTAATTGAAATCACATAAAATGAACAATAATAAAATAATGACAGCCAAACCCAGCTTGATGTCTTCGTCTCAAAGACTGTTACTGAACCAAGAACAACTAGCCGCCTCAAAACCCCTATATAGCTGATACAATTATGCAAGCATGACCCACATAAAAATATATTATTGAGAGTTCACTTGAGAATAAATCCCTAGTTATATCACGAGCTCATAATTGCACACAACTACTCCTACAATACTGATTTATGCTTGTTTGATGGTGTGAGATTGGTGCATAGTTCCAAACCGGTGCCTATCTATTGGGCAACAGAGTCATAGCACACTAAGAAAAGGATAAACTAGAAAAAAAGAACATGGAGCTATGTATTTGCATACAACAATGATCATGAAATCTTGCTACAGAGCATACTTGGTAATCCAAAACAAAACTGCTTATACCCATATATAAAGTGAGAAAGATCAGTACAAGCCTTACAATGTTTTCAAAATGTTGTAAAATTCATCTATATCCCAGCATTACATTCATGCCAACAAATGTGGCAAAAGGAAAATCCCTAGCTACAACTAAGAAACCTTCTTGAATACAAACTTAGTGCCATGGAGACATTCTGCAACAAAATCCCCTTACAATACTAGTCTTTTTCTATTCTGCAAGCCCACAATCCCTCAATAAATTGGATCTGGCGTTAATGGCTGCCCTACAACATACTGGCGAATCTCTAGCATCTGGTGAAACACTATTGAACCAACCTCCCTAAAAATTATAAAAAAATCATGCCTTAATACCTACAAAGTGTCGAACCTTAATCGCTGCACTATAGCACTTCAAAATCAACAGACAAGGATAAATCCCACCCAAAATGGGACTTCCAAATTGAAGGAGGACATCTGCATTTACTTCTGGTAGTTGGGCGAAACGTCACCAGTAATGCGAGTTGGTGAAGTAGGTGGAAGAGAAGCGTGTTGTTGAAACCCGTGAAAAAATCGTTTCAAACATTATCAAGCCTTTGAATGATTTGGAATCAAAATTCTCGAACCCCTGACAAAGAAACGAGGAATCCATCAGGGATTGAGCCTCAAGCTTACCGCATACTACATGCCAAAAGAGGAGGAATGGAAGAGGGGCATCGAAAGTCCAACTTCCGACAAAGGGTGAAGCTTCGAGGAACAAGGAATCGATGGAAGGTAGGAAGGTAGGCGAAACCCACAAAGTCCGAAAAGATGACTTAGAGGAATTTCCAATGGGGAAAGGGAATGAGTAGAGGATCGAGATTCCAGAAGAATTCATACCACATGCCAAGGTGATATAGGGGGAAGATCTCCGAAACTCTGAAGAGTTGGACACTTAGGCGCTTTACAAAAGGCGAGCTTCGAACATCAAGGAGGTGAAGGGAAGCATGCCAAAAAGAGATGAAAGTATGGAAGACACCAATGACCGAAAAGTGATGGATCAACACTTAGTTATTTAGGGACTTTGACTTTATGTGTTGAGGAATCGGGAAACCTCGAAATAGGCAAATAAGTAAGGGGGATGTTGAAACCCCAATCTCCGAAAGACTTAGGCAAATTTTAAACAAAGGAGATCGGAGAGTGAAAACATCAAAAGATGGGAAGGCATAGGAGCAAGGGAGTCACCAACAACCTGAAAGTCCGACAAGAGGAACACTTAGGCATTTTAGGCTTCAGACTTCGAGGATTGAGGGAACTAAGGAGATGGTAAGAAGGCAAAGGAAACCCCAACAACCTGAAATGCTGACAACACTAACACTTAGCCACTTTTATAATGGTACGAGTGAGGAGTCTAGGCCGATAGAGAAAGCATGCAAGCATGAGGAACACTAAAATCCAGAAAAACCAAAAATCTCCATACTTAGCCGATTTTGGATTTTTAACTGGGGTTTTCACTAAGACATGAACAAGGGGGCATTAATACAACATCCAAAGGCACCACTTAAGTAACATGACCCATTTGGAATTTCTCAAATGGGCTATCAACAATACGCTAGACACCACTAACACACACAAAAAGGAAGGGACTCTAGTAAAACTAACACTGCAGATTTGAGTCCTAGCATGTGACTCTCTATAGGTTGAAGATTAGAAGGTAGTTGCCTTTCTTTTTCAAAGGATGATTTGATTTACCACCTACTGCTTGATCTGTTTTTTCTTGCTCATTAATATATGCCATGACTTGTGCCTTTGGAATGGGTGCACGATTTTTTCTTGGACAAGCTTTGATGCCTAGTCTAGGGATATGGCACAAATGGCCTTTCACTCGATTGTATGAGCTTTAATATCTAATATCACACCCACTACAAATCCAAACATAACCCCCACCACCTACCATTCCCCATATTTCCAAAGGGGAGAGTTTGGATCTATTTCGAAGCAGGGTCGGCCCATGGAGCTAGAGCCAAATGCCATTGTAATACATATGACAACAAGTTCAATTAACAATGCATTCAAAGAATTGAAACAAATGAAAACAAATATAGATATAGATATATATATATATATATATATATACACAACTTATTTCATTTTAAAAATTAAGCATGTGTTATTGATTCATAAAAAAATGAGAACAAAGCAAAACAAGAGAGTTTATTTGTAAAAAGAAAACCAAAAACTTGAAAAATACCTACCTCTTTTGTAGAAATTTTCCTCTACGATCTTCTTGGCAACAAATGAATTTTTGCAAATACATAAAAATAGCAAACCAGCCAATTTGGAGCATTCACCTATCAATCTTCAACTCTATTCATGCAATGGCATGCAAGAATGAAAGTTCAGCAAGGATGAAAAAACATTTTTGTTTTGCATTCACAATATGAGAAATGAGTCTTTAAGATGTATCGGAATCCATGTTTTTGGGTTTCGGGGGATGAATTTGGTTTTTGGTCAAACGTAGAAGTCAAAAAAATTATAAAGCAATCAAATTCACCGCCTAGGCGTCGATCTTCACCAAATCTCGCTGCAAGTTCGTCTCAAACAGACCTACAAGTCTCATGGGGGACCCTAGACGGCCCCAAGGCGGACTAGATCCAAACCTATGTCTTGGTCGGACCAGACCCAAATTGGCAAGCCAATCCCAACAAACCGATAACATAGTTTTATAGGCATAAATTTCTAGAACTAGGTGTTTTCCACCTTGCAAGTCCTAGGTCTAGTTGGTTCGTTTAATAAAAATACTATAAACAACATACCTACATGGAAAATAACAATCCACATGGAAAGAATCTTGAGATTCCTAAGTGGGCACTCTTCGCCATGTGTCATTTGAGTTATGATGGTCGTGAGAAGTCACTAAAAAGAGGGTTACTAGGTTAACTATGACTAGCATCTTTGATCAGCTTTATGTAGCCAGCTATAAGAGGTGTGTAAGACCAATTATTGCACCCATAGGTACATGACTTGTTAAGACTCACCTAGACTCAACAAGTCCTAAGCCAAACCACTTAAACCAAGGCCCAGGGACCCAAGAATCAAGTACCCAACAAGTTTGGTCAAACTCACTAGACTTGGTGAATCCGAATGAGCAAACTTGCCTACAGCTAGGAAAAATAAATAAAAGAAAAAAAAAATAAAAATCTGTTGTCTTAAATGACCTCTACAATTCTAAAAGCGCACTCATTTCATTTGCAAGCATAAGTAGAAGAACAAAATGGGTATTGAAGCCAAAATTACATGCCATAGAAGGAAAAATAAGCACACAAGTTGTACAACAAACATTGATTGAACGCCATTTGGGAATTTTGTAGTAACCCTCAAAGCATTAAAAGGAGCCTACAATGCATTTGGAAGAGCCCACCGTTGATTTGAAGTAGCCCACCATCAATTTGAAGCAAATTTGAAGAGGTATTTTTGTATTTTGAATCTTTTTTTTGTTTTTTTCAATTTCATAATTCATTTGTCTTCTACATTTGTTCATTTTTTATTTTTCATTATTCATGGAAAAAATTCAAACCCTTGCTTATTTTAATATTTTCTATAAACAAAACCTATCTTTTTTTGTAAATTTTTTTATTTTATAGCTACAAACCTTAACCGTTTTTACTTTTTTTTCTAATTCATTTATCTTAGTTTAATTAGAATGTAATGTTCCCCTCATGAGTTTGCCAATTATCAAGTATTAGCCTATCTGTCAAGGTCCTATAGGCCAATTGGATGTTTCAAGGAACCCGCAATTCTTGGAGTAGCCAAGTTCGACACCATCTCATGTTGTAATGTCCACTCTTTATGTCCTAGATTTTTAATGAGCTGGGCCGACATGGAAACAATGTTTATGAACACTACTTATAATTAAATAATAAAACTTTATTTTGTTTTGCCAACCTGCCTTCGGGTGGCGCCCTTTTTGGATTTGAATTTAATTTACTTTTGTGGTCGACTTCACTTGAAGTGGCTCGAGTAGATAGTATTTATAGGAGGTTATTGTGTGAAGACAATCATCACGAATTTGGAATAGCTCTGGTCAGTATCATCGGTGAGGATGAAAACCCTCATACAACTAACGCCAAGTAAGGACGTAGTTCATACCTGGTAATTCGTGAGTCAATCACTCCCATTCACACTCGGGCGCTCACAGAGAATTTGATGTATTTGCAGACTGAGGCGTTTGGTTGGAGAAACAATTAAGCATCGCCGCCCAGGCAAATCCTTCGGCTCTGGTCGGCGAACATTAGAGGAACGACACTCATTCACGAGTAGCATGTTCAGCATTCAGAAGAACTGGCGCTAGTGTCAATAACAGAGGAGCCTGTGCGATGCTTACGGCGGCATCCTCCATAAGGAAACGGCAAGAGATAATCTTCGGAATGGACGCGCATATGTGATACGGATGTCTGGGAAGCGCAGTCTCGATAAGTGCTTGAGAAAGAAGAATTACATCAGGGCTCATCATTGTGTCTCCAAGATCATCTTTGGATCCGACACGCATCCACCACACATCGGCCAATCCACATCAGTAGTGTGACGCGAGCATCTTTTAATCACTGGGTCTAGAGTTTACGGCGTTTGAGAGTGAGGCTTTGGAGATCATAAAGACATTCTAAAGACTATGCATTTTGGGCGCAACCTATAGTTCATTGTCTCTCTCAATCCACAATTTGTAGTTGTATTCATTCACTACGCTATATTCAATTGATCTTTGTTATTGGATTTGCTTATTCTGTGTGCCTTATATTGGTTTTTATTCCAATCTGTATTAAATTTTCTGTGATCAGAATTTCGCATGTTCTTAGACTATAATTTTGGCTAGAGATCATTTCACATGTCAGTTGGGGTGATACTCCCAAGGTGTTTTCGATAAGTCAGGGGGAAGAAATGTAATAAATGCCTAAATTATTATAAAATAATAAGTTCGCTTTAGTCTTTATTTAAATATTTAAAGTGACTTATTTGATGCCTAAGTAGGAGCAAATCTTTTAAAAGATTATTTTAACGCTCTTGTTGGAAATTTAACATGAGACATAAGGAAGGAATTAAATATTATTTTATTTTCAAAAGTGTTGGAGTTTGGGAATAATAAAATAATATGTTTAAGTTCATTTGGGCATATACAGAAAAATTATTTTGGTAACTTGTGCAGAGGAGTACTTCAAGAACTTCCTGAGGACAGAAACCCTCAAGAAGCATATTGCTACGGTGGTGAAAGATCCACCCTGGGCGATGGCTGATCAATTCAATCAGAATCAGTGCTTGTATTTAATGATTTGGTTGCCAGATACGTCAAAGAATTAATGCCATTAACTTTAAACAAAAATGGGAAATTAAAATAAAGCGGTCAAGAATCAATCAGCCATAAAATAAGATCCTTGAGGATAAAAGCACAAATAGAAAGATGATGACAGAGGATTGAAGTTGACAAAGGGAAAGGATTTCTCAGAGAAAGTCCAAGCCCACCTAGGAACAGAAGTCAAAGCTAAAGTGCAAGTAGAAGCCGTAGTTGGGAGAGACAAAGAGCTGTCAAAACAAGAGAATGTACAAGGACGGATTGGATTGAAATAGCCAAACACCTACTACTTTTCGACAACAAAACACAAACTAATCTCACCAACCAAGTAATAGAACTGTCCATACCATCATCATCGAACAAAGGGGAAAGTGAGGAAGAAAACACTGCCAAGGAACCATCAGACGAAGAAGGGTCATCGTCAAGTGATAAAGAAGGCTCACCATCGAGCAAAGGGGAAGGCAAGAAGGAAACCGCCAACCTAACCATCCAAGAACAATTCATACAAATATAATCGACAAAAGGGGAAGTCCAAAGAAAAACCTATGGACGATCTGACAGAGACCATTCACCAAATTGAACATTGGACACTGAAGGAAGATTTGAAGATCGGAAGATCAAAGCTAAAAACACCAAGACAGAGGGAGCATCGAAAAGACCTTGAAGGAAGCCCGAGGGTGACAAACGTTGACAAGAGAAGAGTAGAGGATTACGGCGTGTCTGAGAGTGCAAGGAAGGCACAAAACATACAAATCAAAACTCTCCAAGCAGGTCACTGTCACAGAAGGTGCATAAGAGAGGCAAGATGGTGACTCCCCTAGCAAGTCCAAATGTGGGGTGGCAAAAACTCCCAAAGTTCACCAGAAACGAGTCAGAGGACCCTGTACGACATTGTAAAATTTGTGATACAATCTAGGTAGTGAATGGTCAAGACGACAAAGTGTACATATTGGCTGAGAGCATTTCCAGCAACTCTCAAGGGAATAGCAATAGATTGGTATACCGAACTAGAAGCCGGACATAAAAATACATGGGAGGCATTGAAACAAGCATTCCAAGAAGAATTTAAACTCCTGAGAGATGATAATGAGATTGTAGTAGAGATATGCAATACCAAACAAGGAAAGCATGAGAACGTACGAGCCTACAATCGTACACTCAAAGAGTTACTGGTCAAACTGGAAATCCAGCCAGCAAATGGGCTGAAGAAGAGGTGGTTCATCAAAGGGTCAATCCATTAGCTAATGAAGAAGATGAAGGTTGTATCTCCATCATCGTACGTCAACGCCTACAATCATCCAATGGACAAAAAGTGAAGACAAGACATCTTCTCGAGGAAAGAGGAAGACGAACAATTACAAGAGCACAGACGATAGCAATGACAGGGAATCAAAGACCGTTCAAGCCTTGAGAAAAGACATGATGAGGATGATGGAATTGAAGGCCAAGAAGGAGAATACAAGAGAAAACAAGGAACTGTGGTGCACCGATTGCAAAGGAGAAGGCCATACAAAAACAAACTGTCTGAAAAAACTATTTTGTGACATCTGCTAAGAAATGGGACATTCCTTTAAGGGATGCCCATACAATTTGAAAACAAGAAGCACACAAGTGCTCTTCACCCAAGGAGAACAATCAGCTCCTTCGACCACACCACCAAAACCACAAAATACTAATACCAATGCATCTTGAGGAAGATACAAGAACAAAAGAGAAAATAACAATCAGTTCAACAACAGTGGACCAAGGAGTAGAATCCCCAATATGATGCAAAGGGGCAACCAATCATCCGATGCGGAAAGTGTAACGAATGGGGTCACTTCGCCCGAGAATGCCAGAGTAACCAAGAAAAAACAAGGATGTTGTGCAAGTGGTGTGGACCGGGTGACCATGAGGGCACCGACTGCCCGAAACAGAAAGGCATCGACATGTTGGATGTGGAGGAATGGAACGAGGAAGTGCTGGCAATCACCAGAGCACAAACAAAGAAAACAGTGTACACAAATCCTCGTACGAAAAAAGAATGAATGAGGGAAGCCAAAACCGAAATAGAACAAGCGATGGCTAGAGAACAAATAACTCCTAGGAAATTGCAAGTACCTCGTTGCGATCAGAGTTTGAAAAGAACATTGTACAGCAAGTACTGCAAATGACAGTACCAATTAAAGTAATAGACCTTCTCCAAACAATGCCACAATGGCAATAACAAACATAGTCAGTGACAAGCAAAGTCGGTAATAGGTGGGCCGAGGAAAAGGAATGATAGTGGAGCCGCCACCCGAAGGGGAACAAGTCATCGACCCAATGTTGTTGGTGATAAACATCGGGAAGAGATTTGTTGTCGTACAAATGGAGATCGGAAGGAAGAATTTAACAAACACGATTGTCGGTAGAGGATCGGTAGTCAACGTACTGCCCAAAGACACATGGAAGTGTCTCAAGAAACCAACACTCTAGCCACCGACATTCCTATTGGTGGGTGCCGACTAGCATGGCATCAAGCCATTGGGAACATTGATGGCACAAAAGGTGACAATCGGGACCCAACCATTCCTATTGAATTTTGTGGTCATCCCACTAGAGAAAAAAGGCATACGATGCACTACTCAAGAGAGGATGGTTGATTGCAGCCTAGGCAAACCACAACTGGAAAAGAAACACTCTCGCCATAGAGAACGGGAGAAAGTACGTGATCAATTTAAGAAATCAAGTAGTGAGCAAAGAATTAGCATCATCAAGACCTCCAACATTGCTCAGAGGACGAGACGAGTTCACTCAATGGACTCTTCCATTGGCAGATGGAGGATTACGAAGTATTCCAACGAGATTGCAATATGTTACAAATCAAAGAGATGGAAGGGGAAGAAGACAGCCTCAATGAGTCAAGCATTTCCTCCAGAGTATGGAGAATACAAGGAAGGAGTGGTCAAGAAGGAGTGGTCAGGCTAGACAACACACCAACACATAATTTTGAAAGAGACAAGATGATCAAGTACGAAGAACCAAACATAAAGAAGGTAAATCTGGGAGAGAAGCATAGCCCCCAAACGATCCTAGTAGGAGATGTTCAACAACATTTAAAATCTTCACAGAATACAAAGATTCCTTCGCATGGACGTACAAAGACTTGAAGGGAATACCTCCAAAACTATGCATACATAGAATCCCTTTGGTAGTGAGAGCACAGCCTGTACAGAAGAGACCTTACTAAATGAACAAAAACTATGTTGCCAAGGTACAAGAAGAGATTGAACAAATCTTGGAAGTAGGAATCATCTTTAAGGTTGAAGTCAGTGACTGGGTGTCACCAATTGTCATATCACTAAAGAAAGAATCTAAACAAATTCAGATATGCATGGACTTCCGAAGTTTGAATGTCATAACCATAAAGGACCCCTTCCCGATCCCATTCACCGATTCAATAGTAGAGAGGTGGCAGGCCATGAAATCTATTCATTTATGGATGGGTTATCAGGCTATAATCAAATAAGTATAGCCAAGGAAGAAAACTAAAGATGATGTTCGTGGTTGAAGACTGAGTGTATGCATAAAATCGGAGTGTCGTTCGGCCTATGCAATGCTCCGATGACTTTCCAAAGAATAATTCTACACATTTGACAAGATGTTTATGGGGAACTTTAAGGCATTCTTGGACAACTGGTCAATTTACAGCGACAAATAAACACATTTGAAGGCTCTCCAAGAATGCATGGAACGATGCAGAGCAACAAGACTAGCATTAAACCTGAAGAAGTGTCGGTTCATGGTGCCTTAAGGGAAACTATTTGGACACATAGTCTGCAAACCTTGATTGAAGACTAACCCGGATAAAATTCAGGTGATCCAAATCGGACCACCCCAAAACATCATTAGAGTGAAGTATTTCCTAGGCCATGTTCGATACTACAGGAGATTCATCAAAAACTTTGCCCAGATTCCTTATCCACTAGATGTACTCACTAGGAAAGGACAACCATTCGTATGGACAGAAGCACAAGAAGAAGCTTTCAAAGAGCTGAAAGTACAACTAATTAGTTCTCCAATCCTAGCATACCCAGATTGGAGTAAAGAGCTTCATGTGCATGTCAACACTCAAATTATGCGATCGAAGCAACACTGGCACAAGGAGTGCAAGGGTTAGACCACTCGATATTTTTTGCAAATCGATTGTTATCAAAGGAAAAAAAGAATTACAATACAACAAAGAGGGAAGCTCTCAAGATGGTGTACGTCGTGCAGAAACTTAGGCACTATTGCTAGCTACACCCTTCACGTTCTATGTCAACCATCAAGCCCTCATGTACTTGGTAAACAAACCAATCATCTAGGGAAGGGTAAGTCGATGGCTCTTACTATTATAGGAATTCACATTCACCATAATTGTACGGCCAAGAAAGAGTCGTGTCATCGCCAACCAATTATCGAGAATTCAATCTGATGAACCACCCGAGGGAGTGAACAAAAATTTCCCTAATGTGCACTTTTTTCAAATCGCAACACTACCCCCATGGTAGGAGCAAATCGGAGAGTACTTGTCCACATCCACCTTTCCAAAGGAAATGCCAACAAGACAAACGAAAGTTAGCACTGAAGAGCAAAACATTTCAGCTCATTAATGCCTGCTATATAAAATGGGATCGGATCATGTGTTGAGACGATGCATCATGCAAGAAGAAATTCCAAGAGTGCTCAAGGAATCGTATGAAGGTCTAGTTGGAGGGCATATGGGACCAAATCAAACAGTTTAGAAAGTTCTCTTGGCAGGATTATGGTGACCAACCGTACACACAGATGACCAAGAGTGGGTGTTAGGATGCAACACGTGCCAGAGAGTCGGCAAACCTCTCAAAAGGGATTACATGCCACTTTTTCCATCTCAAACTCAAGAACTTTTCGAATAGTGGGGAATAGACTTCATCAATCCGCTGGAAATCAATTACATCGGTGCAAGTACATAGCCGTCACTACTAAGTACTTGACGAAATGGGTGGAGGCTCAGGCACTGCCAGACAACACGGCAATTAGTACGGCGATATTCATCTACGAACAGATAGTCACAAGGTACGACATTCCGATACATATTACAAGCAACAAGGGAGGACACTTCGTCATACATGTCATTCGCCTGATGACAATGAAGTTCTGGATCTTTCACAACTTGTCAAATCCATACTACCTGAGAGAAAATGAACAAGCAGAGTCAACAAATAAGGTATTAGTCTCAATCATTCACAAGTTGTGCCGCATCAAGGAGGCTGATTGGGAAGAGAAGTTACCTATCGTACTATGGGAATATCATGCGACATATAAGGTGACAACCAGACACACACCATGCCAACTAATCTATGGTCAAGAAGCGATAGTGCCAACTGAATACGTGGTGTCAAGCTTGAGAATAGTTGTGGAGAACAAACTTGGAAACATAAAGAGCCTAAAGGAGCGGTTATTCCAACTCATCAAACTCGACAAACAAAGAATATTAGCACAATGGGTGACAAAGGAAATGCAAAAGAGAAGGAAGAACTAGCACAACAAGCACCTTCGTCGAGTGAGATTCCAACATGGTCAGTTAGTTTTAAAATATAACGATCATAACAAGATTAAGCCAAGTAAATTCAAGGTAAGGTGGCTTGAACCATTTAAAATTAGAGAAGTTGACATGAACGGAGCAATCAAACTTGAGAATTTAGACGAAACTCTATTGCAAGACTCCATCAACGTATCGAAGTTGAAACCTTACTAGGAGAGAAAGGAAGCATTAATCGGAATAAAAGAAGATTGGACAACAAGTGGATGTAATGTCCCATTTTTTATGTTATCTCTCAGGAGGCTACATAAGGAATATTTGGGAAGGAATTAATCATGATTGGATGTTTTGGCAATTTCATGAGTCTGCTTTGGAGACAAAATTGCAAGAGGTCAAATTTGCAAGAGATCGATATATTCGTACATTCAAGGATAACTGCATTCATTCTTTAGTTTGGCCGATTAACTATAGACATTTATTTTGAGGCTTTTCATATTGTTACTACTGATCATTTTCAGTCCAATGCAATTCATATTAAATGTCGATTGCCAACTCTGCATAATATGGCAATTCATATTATTCATGATATTCTCTAAAGCTATTGGTTTGAGAATTATGGTGAGTGTATTGGGGTGCATTCAATTAATATCAATATTCATATTCTTGGTAGCTATTCAGACTGGGTGACACTTGCACCTATATTTATTTTGTAGTCCTTCAATTATTACCATCGGGCAGCTATATGTTCATTACAATGAGGTGCCATTATATTATCACATATATTGAAAGGTTGATATATTTCATATGATGGCAATACATACCATATCGGGTATAGAGTTATTTATTGGTGCCATGGATACCATTAGACTTATCGTGGCATATAATAAAATTATGAACATGACTATTATCGGGCCATTTCCCTGAATATTATTGTCGCCACTTTACCCATATGCAAACCAATCTATGGACATCGTGATTATTTGAGAGAGGTGTTTTTACTCATCTACGATTGGTGAGTCCGTGGAACTGGCAAAGTCAGAATAAACAAAGCTGACCAGGCATCTTATAATATTTGGGTTTATTGAAACTTCCAATTACTATTGATACGGTCGTAGCATATTTGGAGGTCATCATGGAGGGCAAGTATTAGTCACTGGTTGAAAGGGCTGAATATTTCCGTTGGATTGCCCTTGTCTTCAGCTACCAATCATTGTCTAATGATTCGAAGGACCATCAAGGAGGCATGTCTTTCGTGGGGAATAATTGCTATCAGCTTCTACATATATTGCAGCCTCATCCATTATTTATTGTCACTCACATATAGCCATATCTGGGAAAGACATTTGATTTCAATGATCAAAATATTTAGTGTTATCAATTAAGGCAGCAATTGGAAAGGATAACAAGTAGCTGTTATTAAAGAGATAACAAACAGCAAGCAATGATTAGTATGAAGGTGGTGGAGCGATTAGTTGTATCAATGCAACGATCAATTCACATTTATTATGTTGTGTTTGTTGTTATCAAAAGCAACATTTGAAAGGGAAAAGTCATATAGTTGTGTCTATTTTAAAAGGTTGCCTCTATTCATGAAAGGCATAAGGATATAAAAGGAGAGGAGTTGTGGTGTGTGAAGAAGGGTATATAGAAGATTTGTAATTTCATATTCTAAAACTCAGATTTGAGAGTGCTCATAAGAGCCTAAGATCAGTCTAGTAGGGTGGCGTATAGCCCACCATTTACCAGGCTATTGGACACATGGGTTATCAAGCAACAATTAGACATAGCGCCAAGTAATCGCATGAGTGTTGAGTCTAAACCAGAGACAGCGATCAGCAAGAGATCTATACCTTCAAACGCATGTATTTTAAAGCAATAAATCAAAAACAGCAATTGTATCTTCTCATCAAATTTCCATTCTAGAATTTATAATCATTTCAGACTACATTTCAAGATTCATATTAAGAACATGGCATCTTTATTACCAACATATTAACTACTCCTTTCGATATAGATAAATCAATTAAGAGTATCATTGTGGAGTGCGTCTACCATACAGCATTTGTCCGCAACAATTAATGATTATTGGCTTCATTGTGTTTTGGAAATCATACGGTGATAGAATTGATAATAACATACAATAGTTCATTTTATTTCATTTATAATTTTGAAACTTAGTTAACTTACCTTAATAATATTGGATGACAACCTTTGTCAATCCAACAAGAAATAAATTGAAAATCTATCGATCCGGAACAAAG
>VDFB02137858.1:0-23512 GCA_007258455.2 Sequoia sempervirens
AAAATTAAATCTAACTAAAAATCAAATCCTAAATTAAAATTAAATCTAACTAAAAATCAAATCCTAAATTAAAATTAATTCTAACTAAAAATCAAATCCTAAATTAAAATTAAATCTAACTAAAATTAGAATTAAATCTAACTAAAAATTAAATCTAAATTAAATGTAAGAACAAAAAAGAACTTCATGCAAAATGCATATGGAAACTTCTGCAAAACATGAAAGATTGATTGTAGGATAAACTGATGTGATTTTGCAAGATATGTTCAAAATGAAATTGTTAGGAAAGTCGTGATTGCATGATACGTTTAGAATAACATGATTTCGCAAGATATGTTCAGAAAAATGACTTGAAACAAATCAAGCAGTACATGCTTGGAGAGAGAAAAAGACTCTACCATGTGGTTTGGATCATTGTGGAGGGTGCAATCATGTGTTGTTCTGGATTTACTTTGCTTGGTTTTTTAGCTGCAAGTGGGTGTGATCATTAGAACACTTCAAGAAATCTTTTTAGCATCTATGGAAATGAATTTATGAAAATGTAGCTATGATGTTTATCATGTTTATTTGTTTTTTCTCTTTTTGTGATTGATTTATAAAAATACAGCTATGAAAATGATAATTTAATCAAATCTGGATACCTCCATTTAAGTTCTAACAGTACAAAATTCATTGATAGCGCAAAGGATGATTTTACTTGGCTACTAATGGAATTAATCAGTCATTAATCACTCCTTTTATTTGCTTAAAGATTACCAATGCCGATTAATCAATCCTTTTATTTGTATGATGCGCTTAAAGATTACCAATATCAATTAATCAATCATGGATTATATTATGGGCCCTTAATAGAAATTTCAAAAGCAAGACAAGATATATGCACTACAATAATCAAAGACTGCAATGAAAATGTGTGTATCCTTCACGTTAGGCTCACCATTATATGTATGCTGAAATTTGAAAAAGCTAATTTAATCTATAAACCCAAATCAAAATTTCAACATAACATCAATGAAGCCTTTCTTAAATGAAAGCACATGCAAAAATGTAAACTAAACTATGAAAACCAAAACATGAGAATTCAAAAGGAAAATTCACTCCATTGTTCTCCTATCATCAAGATCTTGATTTATGCATTTGGTGCTCTCGAATTTTCACAAGCACAAGTGCAACAAGAAGCTATGATGAATGGGAGAAAGGATCGTATGATCAAAATTCAATTTACTTTATGGTGAGAAGAGAGGGTTTATATAGATTTCTCACACGGCGGATTCAAGTTGTGGGAGAAATGTGGGATTAAAGAGTGCAATGGAGATTATCATAATTATCCCATAGTCTTTAATCAAGTGCAATTGATTGAAATAAGAGAGATAAATAGGATGATTTATGATAGGGAAGAAGTTTAGGAATTTGAATTAAAAGTGAATTTGTGAATTAATGGATGAATGATTTAATGAAAATGTAATGGATATTTTAATGATTAATGCAAATGGAGAAATATAAAATGGATAAATGATTGACTATGCAGATGGATAAATGCTTATGAATGAATAAATGCTTATGTAATACAAGATAATTATTTTATAATTACTAATGAAAAATAGAGTGAGTTGATACAAACACTGAATTCTAAACAGATAATGTAATATCCATTCACTACTGCATTTACTTTACTCGTGAGACAAATTTTGAGCGTCTGGCTAAATTCCTCGATTCTTCACAGTGCGCGGGCATTTAACGCCAATACGGGATACGTGACTCACCCAGCGGACATTTACCCATGATAAGTCTCAAACATCCTCAAGAGCAACTCTTAGGAGGGAATAATAGTACCACGTCAATTGTACGAAATGGGAGATACCACCCCTCGCAATTCAACGCCTTCCATACACAATCGCCTCACAATGCAGTGGTTTCAATTTTGTCCAGAAGGGTGATGGCTGTCGCAATCACCCTCGAAGCTGGTGCGATAGCAGGCCCCTCACTCTTGCATGGGGTCCATATCCATTGCTGATACGCGAGATGGAGAAGTAGAACCGTCACTTAGGTTGAAATCTCATGTTTCTACCTATACTACTGAACCTCGCATTGGCCATGGCCATTACGAAGCTTTTAACTTCAGGGCCAACCCGCACGCTTCTGCAGGTGGAATTTTATGCGCATCACATGTACTGGTCAATCGATTTTCCATAGGGTGGGGCTCCTCACACATCAATAGTGCACACGTACCCATTGGTATGCGATTAGAGATAAGGAGATCTTTTTTTGGTAGCTTTAGATTAATTATTTTTGGTCACATGATGTTCTAGATGGAAACCATATAGAGGCATGGTTTGGCCCATAAACAAGCAACAACTATGGCACATGTAGCATGATCATCCCCTAGAGAGGTGGTTAGACTATATTATTATACCATACTACTAGCATAGGGTTTCCCAACAGTTCGAGATACTACAAACGATCCCCTTGACTCCTTTGTGTTTTGACTGATGTGGTTAATTGTTGAGGTGTCTTGGTGGGAGGAATAGTGTAGCATTACTCATTTGCGAGCACCTTGCTATGCTGTGAATTCCTCTCATGGTGTGTTTGAATGTTTGATATATATATATATATATATATATATATATATATATTGTTCAACAGTTTGTCTGATGCAAGTTGTAAGTACCAAGCATCAACTCCACTTGCACTTTCAAGTTTGAGCATGCCTTAAAACCCAATGGAAATGATGTTGAAAATGAAGATGACAAAAGGTCCCCTACCCTAGCCATCATCCTCAGAGAGGATGTGTATTCCGTTAGTCACCTATCAGTCGATTTTATGATCATGTTTAGTTATTTTCATCTTTTGTCCTTGTTGATATTGGTTTGCTTGATTATTTGATGTTGCTTATATTTATGTGTGTTTTATTTTATCTTGTGACTTCCAGGAGTAAGACGAATCATAGGGGGGAGGATTTAGTGCCCCTCTGTGATTGGCCCTTTCATGGTGTTCGATAAATTAATATTACGAGTTGCCTGGTTAATCGATTTAATTAAATTGATTTGATTTGTAAGGTTGTTTAATTAAATTGGAATTAAATAAATTAATAAATAAATCAAGAGTGTAAATAGATATCATATGGATTTTGATAATTAGTTATTAAATTAAATTATGTGATTAAATGCTTTTATAATTAAGATAAAGATAATTATTACTGTTATTATTGGGTGAAAATAAATTAAATTATGGAAAGACAATATAATTCAAAATAGAATTTAATTGGATGATATTTTCGAACAATATTTTAAAGCAAGTTCAAAAATAGAAAAAGAGGATTTCGAGCACTTACATAGCTCTAAACTGGTTTCAAAAAGGAAACTTGTCATTTTAAGTGGATATTGCTTGATTTTTACTTTTGAAAATCTAATGACTTTCCTAGTTTTAATAAGGATCATTTTCGGTAGATGTTTGGGGATTGATTTTTTTTTTTTTTGAATGAAAATTTCTATCTACAACAACTTCATCAAAATACATATTTTCTATTGTTTGTTGTTCGAAGACAACCGGCATGTGGGAGAAAGTTTTTGAAGGTTTGAACAAGGAATTGGCAGGAAGAAGAGGAGATATGTGGAAAACTACCAAAGCTCGCATAGGTGGTCAGGTAACATTTTATTTGATGATATGGTATAGGAAACTTCATTATAGTGCTTTGTATTCTCTACTGGTTTAATACCAAGAGTATTGTAAAGGATCATTCATTGGCATCACAAATAGGTACCTTGTTTTAGTCAGCGAATTTGGTCCATCTTTCTCTCAAAATGTTAATAGAATGTGAATTGAATTATTTTTTGTGTATATTTCTAACTGACTAGTTTTAGATTCTACAAAGTTCTACTTCTTTTCTTTGTAGAGATCAATGTCTCCATACACGTCTTCACCATATTTATCTTATCATGGGCATATTCATAGTTTGGAATCATTGCGACACTAGTCCTCTTCTCTGAAATGTTTCCTCTTATTTATGTCATTCTAGAATATATCAACAATTATGTGATATCATTAGTGTTTCTTAGAAAGCTTTTGTTTCCTCTTTGCCTTTTTTTTCTTCTGAGCCATTGCAATGAATCCTCCTCCCATTCAAATTCTTGGATCTTTTTACACGCCTAAGATAAGATTACATTGGTCATACTTATTGTATTGCTTGAACCATGGTATAGGTTATCTGGTTTTAAACTTGAGCCAGAGAAATTATCTGTTGGTTTCTAGAAAGAAACTAATCAAATAACACACAGATAATCAAATAACACACAGATGTATGTGGTTCGGCCATAGCCTACGTCCACTGGAGAAGGGAGAGAGGGTGTTATTATTCATTGTTGTGTGTCAAGAGATTACAACAGCTCTACATATAGAGATACATCAGCCTTAATTAGAAGAAGGCATAGATTAAGATGAATCCCACAAAGTATGCATTCTCCATAAATAGCAATCTACAGATAGAAACAAATCCCATAAATCTCTCTTCTCCAACACTCCCCCTCAAGTTGGTGCGAAAATGTCAATAGAGCCCAACTTGGACAATATTTCTTGAAACTTGAGAGCTGGAAGACCTTTTGTAAATATATCTGCCAATTGCTGAGTTGTAGGGACAAAGGTTGTGTGGATGACATTGGCTTGCACATTACATTGGCTTGCACATTCTCTCTAACAAAATGACAGTCGACTTCAATATGTTTAGTGCACTCATGAAACACTGGATTGGAAGCAATATGCATAGCAGCCTGATTATCACAAAATAATTGAGTTGGTAGAGATGAACCATAACCAAGGTCCTGCAACAAAGCACGAAGCCATATAATTTCACTGGTAGTTGATGCCATTGCTCTATATTCTGCTTCAGCACTTGAACGAGCAACAACACTCTATTTTTTACTTTTCCATGTGACCAAGTTACCTCCAACAAAAGTACAATAGCCAGTTGTAGACCTTCGATCAATGGGAGATCCTGCCCAATCAGCATCAGTATAGGCAGTAATAGAAATATGGCCAGTCTTACACATCCATATACCTCTACCTGGGGACCCTTTCAGATACTGTAAAATTCTGGTAATGGCATGCATATGTTGAGCCTTGGGAGCATGCATGAAACGACTTACCAAACTAACTACATAAGAAAGGTCAGGTCGAGTAATGGTTAAATAGATTAACCTACCGACCAACCTTTGAAACTGACCAATATCAGACAACAATGCACTAGTATCATCCAATTTTCCTCCGCTATCTGTTGGCGTATCTGATGGTTTGATTCCAAATTTACCAGTTTCTTGTAACAAATCCAGCACATACTTTCGTTGATTAAGAAATATGTCATTTTTTGAGTAGGCAACTTCTAATCCTAGAAAGTACTTCAAAGTTCCCAAATCTTTAATGTAAAATCTATTGTGTAGCAGAATTTTTAGCTTAGAAATTGCATTTTGATCATCACCAGTAATGACTATATCATCAACATAAATCAGCACAACAACAATACCGGAGTTACTTCTTTTAACAAACAGAGAAGGATCTGCATTACTTCGTTTTAGCCCATTCAGCATAAGGACAGAACTAAGCTTAGCATACTAGGCCCGTGGAGATTGTTTAAGCCCGTAGATTTCCTTTTTTAACTTACACACTAAACCAAACTTGGCCTATTGCGGATGCCCAGGTGGGATGCTCATGTAAACTTCTTCTTTAAGATCACCATGCAAGAATGCATTTTTGACATCCATTTGAAACAATTTCCAGTCTTGATTGACGGCAAGGGAAATGAGGACCCGGAATGTGTTCATCTTTGCAACAGGCGCAAAAGTTTCTTGGTAATCTACGCCATATGTTTGTGTGAATCCTCTAGCAACAAGTCTGGCCTTATGTCATTCTAAGGAACCATCACTGTTGTATTTATTTTTGTACACCCAACGACATCTGACAGTTTTCCTTCCTGGAGGTAGCTTAACAATCTCCCATGTGTTATTGTCATCTAGAGCTTGTAGCTCGTCTTGCATAGACTTCCTCCAAACTGCAATGGAGTTAGCTTCTCTAAAAGTTTTAGGTTCTTGATTATGATCAACGGTACTCAAGAAAGCTAGGTGAGACTGAGAAATATTATTATAAGACAGGTGTTCCTGTATAGGATAAGATGTAGCATGATAAGTGAAGAAATCTTTCATTCACTCTGGAGGACGAGTTGCTCTACTCGATCATCGAGTAGCTTGAGGAGATGTGGGGATTGGTGTTGCTTCAGGAACTTTTGCATCGTGATCAGGAACAACATCCTCATTGGTAATGGTAGGAAGCGGAACTGGGTGAGACACAGACTCCCCCTGTGACCAACTCCCAGATTCAACACAAGCTTTAAAAAAAGATTCAGACTCCACAAAATGGACATCACATGAAACAACAATTTTACGAGTGACTAGATCATAACATATGTACCCTTTCTTAGTGGAAAAATACCCAAAAAATACACACCGAGTAGAGCGAGCTTCTAACTTATCTCTGTGGATTGCTTGCTAGTGCACATAACAGACACATCCGAATACCCTCAAGTGTGAGATGTCAGGTGTCCTATTTTTGAGTATCTCCAATGGTGACTTGAACTTAATAACATGGCTGGGAAGACGATTGATCAAATATGCAGCGGTCAATACACCATGAGACCAATATTGTTTTGGGACCTTTGTTTGAAACATAAGGGCTTGTGCGGTTTCCAGGATGTGTCGATTCTTTCTTTCGGCCACCCCATTTTGTTGTGGAGTTCTGACACAACTTGTTTGATGAATAATTCCTTGGCTTTGAAGATATTCTGAAAAAGATCCTTTAACATATTCGGTACCATTATCAGACCTAAAAGTTTTAATTTTAGCACCAAACTGATTAAACACCATAGTATGAAAATCTTTGAAGACAGAAGTCACTTCAGTTTTTTATTTTAACAAGTATAACCAGGTAGCACGAGAAAAATCATCAATGAACAACACAAAATATTTATATCCATCATAAGAATCAATAGGCGCAGGTCCCCATAAGTCGGAGTGAACTAATTCAAACAACTCAGTAGACATAGAAGACGAATTGACAAAAGGTAAACGCGTTTGTTTAGAAAACTGACAAACATCACAGACATCAGAATCAACAGAAGCAGAGGGACAAAGTCTTGACAAGATACGATTGGATGGATGTCCAAGCCGTTTATGTAAAGTGTGACTTTCAATTACACCACTGGCATGATACGCCTTATTGAGGGAGTTTAGAAAAGAAAGTCCATGTGAGTATGTTCCTTTACCAATCATCTTCTTCGACTTTCGATCCTGAAAGATGACAGATGTTGGAGAAAATATGACATCACAATTTAAAGAATTAGTAATTTTTCCAACAGACATAAGTTGAACAGGGAAGGATGGAACAACCAGAGCATCAGATGGAGCATTATGAGAAAAAAACTAATTTTACCACTTCCTAAGGCTGAAACAGTAGTTCCATTTGCAACAGAGATATCATGCTTATCAGTTTTCGGAATAAAATTGGTTACTGAAGAAGGACTATTGGCCATATGATCTGTAGCTCCGGAATCAATAATCCAGGAATTAATTTTGGAATTGGAAGTAAGATAAGCATGAAGATTACCTGACACATGAGAGGAAGTGGACGGACTGTTGCCAGAAGAGACAGTCTTACTGAGTTGTTGAAGAAGATGACCCAGCTGATTGATTGAAAAAGAAGTCTCGGCTACAGCAGCATGATCCTTCCGACCCTTATATTCAGATTTGAGATGTGGATGTAATTCCCAGCAGCGATCCTTGGTATGCCCAGTTTTCTTGCAGTGATCACATTGATAGAGTTCCTTCTTACCCTTGTAGCGAGAAACATTCCTGTTTTTGTCAGAAAAGTGAGGATTTCTTTTATCATCCTTTTCAGCCAAAAGGACATTAGATTCAATCTTCTCCGTTGAAGTTTTGGATTCTGAGCTTATAGTCTTTCTTCGAGTTTCCTCTCGCTGAATAATAGCACAAACACCAGCAAGAGTGGGTAATGTGGCATCCATCAGAAGATTGCACCTTATGTATTCATACTCAGGCTTCAGGCTACGAAGTAGTGAGATGATTCTATCCTCCTCAGCTCGTTTCAAAAGAGTTTGGGCATCAGTGGTATGTGGATGATACAGGTTCAATTCGACCCACAATTTTTTTAGATTCCCAAGGTGTTCACTAAAGGTTTTCTCACCTTGTTGGGCTGCAACAATTTCAAGAGTGAGTTCAAAAATACGGGCAGCATTATTTTGGTTCCCATATAATTCAGCGATTGAATCCCACAGTTCTTTTGCTAAATTAGAAAAAGTGAAAATTTTGGCAATATGGGTTTCCATCGAATTGAGTAACCATGATCGAACAAGCTAATCATTGGATATCCAATCCTCATATCCCGATTCAATAGTTTGAGGACATTTTTTATCACCATTAACGAAACCAATTTTTTCTTGCCACCAAGCGACAAAGTAACAGCTCTAGACCATGCTACATAATTAATACCATTTAACGAAACTGATGAAAGTCTCCAACTAGGATTCGAATCGAACTCAGCCATGAAAAGAGCAAGGAAGAAGTCGCAAAAAAACACTTACAATGAAAGTCTCTGCATGAACCAGTAGGGCAGACGTGGTTTTTTTTTAACAAGAAAAATGTGAATCGAACAAGATAACCCTCGATCAAACAAAAAACGAACAGGACAGGATCTCCAACACCCTCAATCAAACAGAACTGATGAAAGTAACAGCTAATGAAAGTCTCCACCGCAGATTCAGAATACACCAGATTTCTAAGGCAGATCACAGGGTAGAAGAGACTTTGATGGAGAGAACCTGAAATCGCGCCGCACAGAGCAAGATCGCGGGTTTTAGAGGCCAGGCTGCATGCTGGGAGCACAGAAAATGGCTCAGGAACAAGCGCAACAAAAAAAAAACACCCCCGATTCGGCTCAGGAACAAGAAAAAATGGCCACACACCCTTGATTCGGCTCAGGAACAAGCAAAAAACGGCCACGAAAAAGGGTTTTCGCAGGCAAACAGCTCGAAACAATGGAACAGAAAAAGTTGCGCGGCCAAGAAATCTTGGGTCTCTCGTGACAGAATCAGGCCAAGACCCGCTCTGATACCATGAAGGAACTAATCAAATAACACACAAATGTATGTGGTTCGACCGTAGCCTACGTCCACTGGAGAAGGGAGAGAGGGTGTTATTATTCATTGTTGTGTGTCAAGAGATTCGACAGCTCTACATATAGAGATACATCAGCCTTAATCAAAAGAAGGCATAGACTAAGACGAATCCCACAAAGTATGCATTCTCCATAAATAGCAATCTACAGATAGAAATAAATCCCGTAAATCTCTCTTCTCCAACAGTTTTGTTACTCTAACATTTTAGGAGTATTTGAATAAGCCCGCTTTTCATGTTGATACTCTCATCCTTCAATCGAATATGATCCATAGGCACCACTAGCATCTTAGTTTAAGGTTTGGAGTGCCCCAAGATAACCAGCACTAGCATGAAGGATAGCCATGTGCACCTTATGATCAACTACATATGTAAAGCAATAAGGATTACTGGTGTGTGAAGTAGTGTGTCGCCCCATCCGCTAGACCTGTGTGGCTGCATGCGCCCAAAACACAATATATTGATAAACGAAATTTTGTTCTTACAATGGATTTCACTGCTAATAAAGAATTTCAAACAAATAAATTTGTATGCAATGATTAATTTTATGTCAAAGCAAATCTAACTGGAAAAATTCTATTTGATTCATTTCCTCCTGTTATGCTTGATGGACGTCCCTTCATTATTACAAGATATTTGATACAATGCACATTACTATAGTGCGAGCCTTTTTTTTAGATTGTTTCATTTAGCACCACCAATATTCTCCACAAGAAAATTGTACCTGTTTTAAACGATGGAAATGGTTCACATCTCTTAGAACAATTTCTCTTGCAACAATCTGGGAGATGAATTTAGATGCAGCGTAGCAATCTAATCATACTCGGGGGTCTTTAACAACTCTAACAGTGGTGTAAGGGCCATGTTTAACAACTTAATGCAAATGCCAACTTTTCATTATGGTGGTCGATTAATGATTCTATCTTCTTCTCTTCCATAGCATTAAGTAAAAGTCTTGAATCTGGAAATACCCTGTTGCTTTCATTCGCCAAGTCAATTTCTTCATTCCACGCTATCATATTCTCTTCCTGGTGCTTGCTGAGATCTTTCCTTCCATTGATGGCTGAAAATAATATGATTTACCTGGAGCAAGAGGTGTTCGGCCAAAATATAGACCATATAAGAAGGCTTCGATCTTTAAGCTTCAAAATGCGGTAGTTTCTAGTCATTATTTATTTCTACTTTGATATTGTATGCGGAGGAAATTAACTCTCTTTATCTTTTTATTCTTATCACTAGCTTATTTTCATATAATGACAATAGCTATAGGGACTGTAGTCGTCGCTTAAATCCACTGAGTGTCGAGCAACATCAATAATTCGATTGTCATCCTTCTGTATTCATGGCATTGGTGTACCTTCTAACTTTACTAGAATAAGATAATCTCCTAACTTGGTCATTCGTTGCCTTACACTAATCCTCTAATTTATAGATTTAAAAAGGAATTTGAGTCCCTCACTCACTTTTACCTCATATTGTAAAATTATGTTTGCATAAAAAATTTAATGTTACCTCTATAAATGCATTAGGAGTATTTTGTTCGATTCTCATATCTAGATACGTAGTATGCATTTCAATAGTTTGATATAAATTATATATATATAATTACATTTAAAGGAGTCCATTGAAAATATATAATGAAATTCATTGTGAGTTTGAGATCGAATCATACCCTTACCATAGGGCAGCTTGTCGACAAACAAGTATTATCTTTCTATATGTTTATTTTAGAAAGAATAAATAAATGAAATTCATATATATATATATATATATATATATATATATATATATATATTTGTAAGATATTAATATTTAAATGTGATTGTTTTCAATATTGAGAAGTTAATAAAGTAAATAGGATTATATTTAAGTTGGGAAATGTTTATTGATTATGTTAGTTAAATAAATAGGGTAAATTGAATTACTTGTATTTGGATAATTGAAAAGATTTGTCTAAATAAATGGATTAGATTATCTGTTGCTTGAGAATTCACTATGTAAATTAGAATAAGTGTATTATTGTAGTAAATTCTCTATTAAGTGTTTTAAGTGGATTAAGTTATTGAGTAATTTGAGTTGTGAAGACAATGCTTTTATGGAATATTTCATGGTTGATTTGATTGTTTGTTCGCGTTGATTTATTGGGTTGATTTTGATTTTGAGATCTTGTTTTTTTGCCACTTCGATTATGGAATCATTGTGTTCGGGATTTGTTCTATAAGGGAGTTCTTGTGCAAAATTGTTATGGTAATCTTCCAGAGGTTAGAGGGTAGTATGGTTTTTACTTGTATGAGTTAGTATGGGGGCTGAGGATCAGGTGAGGTTGCCAGGGTAACCCGAGATGGGGGCCAGGAACCTAGGAAGATCCACATTGGGTAACCCATATCAAGCCATGAGTGTTTGCATGAGTTTTATGCTAGTTCACCTAGAAGTGGGTGGTTTCATGATTTTGTCATTTTGAAAAGTGATTGATCTTTATACTTAGATTGTGTGCTTCAGGGTATGTAGCCTTGCACTTTTTACTTGTGGTTATGGTTGGGGAAGAGTTTTCTTTATGATTGGCTTTGATGTTGGTTCTTTGTGAACACATGATTCTATACTTGATTTATGATTATGTGGGTTTTGGCCTTGCACTATGGAATTTTTAACTGTGGAGACTTTGTGTGAGTTGGTGCATACCTCGCTTTGTGTGATAGTTCATGTGACTTTTTACATTGTGCAAGTTGGCCTACCCAGTTAGTGGACTGTAGAGTATTTTGTTGCTAGTAGGGGGAGTGGCTTTCAATGGGGGTCGGGACCCAAAAGTGGTGCTAGGGTAACTCGTTGGAAGTTTCTTAATCCAATTAAAACACTAATAATTAATTAGGGGTTTGGGTAGTATCTCACATTAATCTAGATAATGTAGCCTCACTCATGGTTCAAGTGCTCATTTAGGCTTGAGATGAGTGGGAAGGCCTAGAATGGAAAAGATCAAATTCCTTGTCTTCTTGAAAGGTATGTTGATCCCACATGAGTTAGCATGGGGTCTAGGGATTGGCTGAGATTTCCAAGGTTTAACCAGGATGGGGATCGATAACCTAGGAAGATCCACATTGGGTAACCCATATCGAGCTTATGCAATGACACTCTTCCCTATAGCAACCTTGTATGCTTTGTTGTTTTCCCCTTGTTGTTCTTGTACCTCTAGAAGCAGTCGTACTTTATGTTTTGTTGTTACTTTTATATGTTGGAGTCATGTTAGCCTATGTTTGTGTGACCGTTTGTGTAATGGGTCCTTATTGTCATCTTCTAGCATAGGGGGGTGGACCTTAGGGTTCCACATGGTCGAGTGGAACGTGCTATGCACTCCATTGGGTTCCCAGTTGAAGTTCATGATGCATGGAGTTGTACCGCTTGCAGTGATTCCAGAGTTTTACCAGATTTGGAGATAGTATTGATGCTATATATTATACTCATTTCAGTTGTATCACGTTATGTAATTGATGTATTCTTCCCATTGTTATAAGGGAATCCTGATGTAAACTTGTAAACAGTGTAATGATCTACCCTATATATATGGGAAGTTGTATATATGTGTTCATTGGTTCATAGTATATGCTCTTTAATGGTGTTGTAGTTGTGGAAATATATATATATAATGCAGTGGATGTAAATGAACTCTTGTTGTAGTTATTTTGTGATGTATGTTTAGTTTGAATAATCATTATTTTCATAATGTTGTCACACTAATACATTTGACTGCAAAATCTGACGAAATTGTTCGACAAAATATGTAAAATTTGATGTTCGTCGGGTGCTTGTAAAATTTGATGTGTAATTTCCAATTTTTTGAAAGTTTATCCCCAACGTTCGTCAAAATTTTGATGAACCTAGGGTTCGTCGAAATGTCGGCTATCAATTTCATCAAATTTTCGACAAACATGAAAAATTAAAAAAAATCAAATTGTGGCCGACATAAAGAAAAGTGAGTTCGCGCCTGATTTATTGTGACAGTGTTTTGCTCTACTTGAGACAGCTTGTGGAGAACTAAGGATGATTTTCTTGGAAAAAAATAGAAAAAATTCAAGAAGATATCGCCAGGTTGAGGGTAGTCATTGTCTTTTGCAAATTTAGTTGTGAAGTCAATTTGTAGTTCAGTTTGAAAATCATATTTTAAAGCAACATCTCATCGAGGTTTTAATTTTAGAGGTTAAGGGTTTTGAGAATTTCATGTCCAGATTTTGTTGTGTGGAATCACCATAAGATCACAACCAAGGAACAGATTCTTGTGACTGTAATTATGTGATCCATAACTCTATTGGTCATGTGGCACATTTGTGCTATAACAAATACAGGATGCATTCATGTGTGACCCAAGTTTAATGTGGCTATGTTGTGATAGAAATGGAGGCACTCATATAATGTGAGTTAATCAGGTTGTATAATGTAGGTTTCAATCATCATTGGGTGCATTCAGGTTGTCTCAAGTTTAACAGGATAGGATGTAATTATAGCATGATCGAAGAGTGATTACCTCTTGCTGCAATAAAGAGCCTATAACTTCACGGTTGTCACGGAGTGGTTGTGTTATATCAATTATGTAGTGCATTCAAGCACAACCCATGTTTAATGGGCTATTCTAGAAGTGATCAATATTTTATAAACCTTATGAATGTTATGACATATATTTATAATCTCAAATTCCTTCAAAGGCTTTTGAGTATCAATGTATCTATATAGGGTTTAGAATGATTTCTTTTAATTAAAAAATAAATAAATGATGTATTTCCCTGTAATTAGATAATGTGGAGACTCCTCTTCCCCGGCACACTATCCTCTTTGTACTTGTATCAGTACTCTAGCTACTAGGGTTTTGCATGTGACATCTTTAATATCTTGGGCCGTGGCTTTTAAATAGATCTCAATCTTTGCTTTTAATCCTTTTCATGGTAACCCTTGAGTTCCATAATCCACCTTCAATCTCTTCTAAAAATTTTCTTAAGCTAGACTACATAGTATGCATATAAAAACCCAAGTCCTTCTTACACGCCATTGTTCCCAAAACCACCACTCAACTGCCTTGCTTAAATGTTGCCTCCATAAGCACAATAGCATTTTTAAAATCTTGGTTGCCGATTGACCAGTAAGGTCACCACTTTCATCATGAAAGGCCTATTAGAGATTTTGTCTTCAAACTCAAGGCATTATGGAAGATAACATTGGCGGGTATTTGTTGATAATGCGATTCAATTTTTGCTTGCATTTCTTTCCTTTGCTAACTTCCTTTAAAGGCTTTGGGTATTGCACCCTGTTCAATCTCCAAGCGACTCATACACTATCACTTGAAGATTCCTTTCATGAGCATCTTCTATAAAATCAAATTACTTGCCCTATAGACTACCTACTTTTCTGAGGGGGACTCATTACTGCATGGTATTGTAGTTCTTAAGATCCTTCAACCTTATTGACACTACTTCATAGTTCACAAAGATTATTATTCACTATTCTCCCATCTTTGATGAGTCTCAAAGCTCTTGCTCAAACATGCAATCCACAACCTCCATTATACAATATTAATGGCTAAGAAGAAATATTGAACCTATGATTACCACTGTTACTTCATTTGGACAATCATTCCCTAATTGCATTTGCCTTGTTTAACACTACCAAAAGCATTTGAAAAACCTTTAAGGTCAGCAAGGGGTAAGGAAACTCACTGTTAAAATCTCCACTTTACTATGCAAGGTTTGAGCTTTATTATCTTGTCACTACTCAGCCTCTTTTTGACTGTCACATCTCAAGTGACTTTCATTCTTCTTACCGTAGATTGCATTTACAAATGTCACTAAGCTACATAGTGTGCTTGTTATTGGCTACAATCTTTAGATTGCAAGATTTTGTTATTACCTACAATGTCTCAATCTTTCTGGTATTGCAACCTCACTAATCTGCTATAGTTATTGTTTATGTTTCTACGGAGGCCTAGGGTTTGTACCCTAATCATGCTCTTACCAATGCTTCTGTTGTTTTTTATTAGGGCTCTCTCAATGTTGAGGGCCCTAGGGATAAGCTCGTCATAAGAAGTGACACATTGCATCTTTAACTAAAAGGATAAATCCGTATTGACATTAGCAATGATGATTTGACTCGTTGCTCCTTAGGAATGGGTCACTTGCTCTTACAGTTAAATACCTCCATTGTTGTAGGAAGTTTGTGATCAAGTTCAATATTCTGATTTTAGGAGTATTAGCGGTTTGGAAATCATAGTAAAATCAAATTTAATAAGTTTTGGAATTAGCATTTTAAAGTGTTTTGGGGTCATTAGCAGTATCTTCTCTTTTGCAGGGGGTGGTTTGCGTACCCACATTTTTTTGGTGTAAATATTAATTATTAGATTATGTTACACGCCTATGAATAAAAAGTGCTTGGGTGTGAGTTTGATATTTTTGAAGATCTAAATAGTCAAGCTTGGTAAAGAAAAATCATGTCAAATAATATTAGTCGGAACAAAATGAAGAGACACTTATTTTGTGGGCTGGGTGAAAGAAAGCATGATGGGAAATGTTGTGTCCTTGCAATAATTGCAAGGGCTTAAAAATGAGACAACTTTAATCCTGCTTGACTAAAGACACATTGTGGCTGACATGGTCACGTTGAAGGGGCATGATTATAGATCAGTGGTAAGTTGTTCATTATATGTGTTTATATTGATTGAATTTGTAAATGTTTATATTGTTTTAACATTTTATATATATATATATATATAATCCTTGATCATGATCATGGTTTATTTGTGTCTATCATTATTATAGTGGGGTACCCTAAGTGGGGATGATATAGTTATCCATTTAAAGAATGTGGTTTTGCAAGCAAATGAACAGGTGTGAATACTCGAAGATGAAGTTAATGATCATGGAAGAAGATGATCATGCTGAAAGCTTGATTGAAGATTATGAATGCGAATACATTGATCCATGACACATTTAGTGGCGAGTTGGTATGATGATGGGAATGACTTTGATGATGTTCATGATTTACAGTACTTGAGAAGGCATACCCGACCCTTTATGAAGGCTACGAAACAACTCTTCTCTGTATTGTTGTTGTTGAACTTGAAGGTTATGAATGGTTTATCAAACATAGCAATCTCATGGATGTTAAGGTATGTCATATATGTCATCTTTTTTCATCTATTTTAATTGTTGTTAGTTCATCACTAGTAAATAAAGGATGAAATATGTACCATTTATATTATTTATATGAACAAAATTTTTTTGTTGTAGATTGATTGGTGAATTTTTGTTACCACCATCAAATATTTTACCTCGCTCATACCGAGATTTATGTACCATTATGAAAGATATCATAATGGAGTATCAAGAAATAGATGCATATCCCAACGATCATATTATATATTATTTAAACAACAGGAATTTGCAATAGAATGCCCAAAATGTCATATCAGTAGATATTGAACAGATCAACTAACAAAAAAGGTGCCTCGCAAGGTTCTTGGTTATATTCCCATTATTCCACGTATACATCTTAGAAAATACATGAGGTAAGTAGCGAGATTTGTTCAATTCGTTGTATACATCTTATAATTGCCATTTGTTTTACTTGCTATGTAATATATTATATATTTTTGTTAAATATCGTTAATATATTTGCGCCTTGAATCACTTGTAGATGGCTATTATCTAAAGAAATCCATAAAGAAGATATAAATTATTGGAAGAGAAAAATTCCTTGTTTAATGTGTGAAATGCAAAAGTGTATACCTTTAACATTTTTCAATGCACAAGAACACTACCTCATACATTAAGTTGAGGAGATTGAATTGTGTGGACCTGTACACACAAGGTCAATGTGGATGGTTGAGAGGCACTTGAAATTTTTGAAGGCTTTGGTTAGATAAAGAGCACATCCTGAGGGTTCTATAGTGGAGGGATATATGGTATACCAGACCATGGTGTACATTAGTGAATATCTTCCTAAGTTTGCAGCAAAGATCCATGTAGATCGCATTTGGGATCCCAACTCCATTAACAAATTCGAAGGGGAGTACCTAATGGGGAAAGGTAGATTGAGGAAAGTGAGAGGTAATTATAAGATGGTCATGGAGATTAATTGGAATATATTTTACATATGGTTTTTATGTATATTGTACTTATTTAATTTTTAATCTTCAATATACATCAATTATAAATTAAGGTCATATATTGTGGTATTTAACTAATTATGTCATTTGTGAATTTCAATTTTTTCTGGTACAGTTGGTCGAGAGTGGGATGCACTATATTTGTACGTCGCCAACAATCTTGATTGGATGGCGGTATGGATTGAATAGTGTCAACAATCTGGTTCGCATTAACATGGGAAGGTGTGAAAGCCATTGGTTAAAAGCTCATGCGTAATGGAAATTCAATGTTGCACAAAGGGAAGTGATTTAGCATATGGTTTAAGAGGTAAACAGGTATGTATAAATATATTAATCACCCATATTATTTAATTATTTTCAAGTATATTGATGTATATATCTTGAGATTGTTTTCTTTGCATACATTCGGCCAAGAATAAATATGTTTATCAGCTGACGATATTGCAATAATTTTTATATGTTTGACATATTGCAGGTGAAACACCACAAGGCTATGTGGTGCAATGGTTGTAAATTTTGAATCAAAATGTTGGATGACATGAAGAAAACTTGTAATTCTGGTATAACTACAGTCTTTCAGGTGACTAATGTTTCATCTAGAAGTGACATACATCTAAGTCTTAGAAAATTGATAGTATGGGATTTTTGGATGATATACTTGAGGTGTGACTTTAAGTCCTTCAAGTTATTTTTTAGATATAAGTCCTATGGTACGGGGCTACGATTGAATGAAAATGATCTGAGGCTTGTTATTGAACATGATAATGGATTTACCATGGTTAATACAAGGTTGATCGAGCAAGCTAGAAATGAGTCCTATGTTCTTCAAGCCAATGTGGCTTGGTATTTTACTCGGAGGTTCGAGGTAAACCCGGGTTGAGGGTCATTTTTGTTAGACATGATCCAAGAGGAAGAATTTGGTAAAGTATAATGTGGTGGAAGAAGAAGATACCGAAGAACTAGAAGATGATGTAGATGATGATCAGGATCAACAGTTAGTTGATGATGTCCCTGACGAAGATGTCGAAGAGGAGGAACTAGAGCATGATGATGTAGGAGTTAATGTTCATGAAGATGATATCCGTGTGGATGATGACATTATCGAAACTGATATTAATGACGACGATGATGATATGACCAATTCTTACAATGTCGAATCTAGATCAAATGATATAGACAAAGAGTTGGATGAAGAAGAAGATCAATGACATTGAAATGTATAAGTTATGTGATTATATTAGCTTTATTTGATATTAATTTCTTGATAAATTATTTGAATTATGTGGTTACATAATTAATTCATGATATTTTTAATTTTTATGCCATTACATAATTAATTTAATGATGTACTTTTAATGTTTGAAGGTAAAAATATTAAAACATTTCAATAATGATGTTAACAACCTTGAAATTAGTTTGTTTTATGTTTCATGTGATCATAAAAGATTAAAACGTCAGTTGTAGAGGTGGTTGTTTAGTGGTTGGCGTGTATGTTGGTTCTTTTTACAATGTAACTAGGTTTGTCTTCTAATCTACCTATGGAATTGCCAATTCCAATCGAAGGAAACTCGAAGGACCTAGACCAGCGAAGGGACTTTAAAGCCTCCTACACTTGAGGCTCTACAAGACTAGGAGGGTGATCCCTTAATGTGTTTACAACCTGCACCATTATTATAAACAACATTAACAATTAGATGATCTCACTTAATAGCTCAACACGATAAGATAAT
This sequence comes from Sequoia sempervirens, assembly GCA_007258455.2. NCBI lineage: Eukaryota > Viridiplantae > Streptophyta > Pinopsida > Cupressales > Cupressaceae > Sequoia > Sequoia sempervirens. The sequence continues at coordinate 19,101 of VDFB02137858.1, forward strand.
ATCAACTAGAATTGGTTGTTCATAGACAATATCAACTATCTGGAGCGTGAGATAACTAAACACAATCCATTGTATAAGATAGTCAATGATTTGCAATTTGTAGCAAGCTCTAGGAAAAGACAAACAAATACTGAACTACACAATAATTACAACTTAGATCAGTGCCATATATCCATTGCAGGAGTCAAATTCATAAGCATCTAGAGGTTTATAACAAATTTAATACATCACATATAAGATCCCTAACAATATTGCATTACAATTTCATTAGTATGCATTCTAACCCAGGACTACTTATCAAATCCTTATACAGCACATATCTGCCTATAATCCCATTCAAGCATTTTGATTAATTCCTTGAATTAAAGCTAAAATAGAATCTTACACACCACAACAGTGAGATGGATAAAACAACCCTTAGTTATTTCATTCAAAGTTCATATATGCATATACAATGGAGAGACATGAGCTCAATTTTCATTTCAACTCAAATGCTAGTACTGTTATACAACATTAAATCTCTATGAACTCAAAACCTGTTACATAATGACTCAAACCTAAATTGCATTTCTCAAAAACCATCGGATATGCAAAACATATCTGTTTATAATCCCATTCAAGCATTTTAATTAATTCCTTGAATTAAAGCTAAAATAGAATCATACACACTACAATAGTGAGCTGAATGAAACAACCCTTAGTTATTTTATTCAAAGTTCAAATATGCACATATAATGGAGAGAGACGACCTTGAAATTATCATTTCAATTTAAATGCTAATACTGTTATGCAACATTAAATCCTCATGAACTTAAAACCTATCACAAAGTGACATAGAACCTAAATTGCATTTCTCTCTAAAACCATTGATCTTTACAATCAGCTCTGCAACTTCACCTAGACTCGATCAAAATTATCTAACTTGCTAACCCGTACTTCTGGCCTTGAAATCCTTCTTATAGAAAAATGAAGGAGAAAACAATCTTCGGGCCAGAAAGTACACACGACACCAGCCGATTAGAGCACTTGATGATATTCAAAAAATCATTACAACTGCAATAATCCTGGAGCATATTCATGTTCATCACGTCAACTGAGGAAAGCTGATGCGATTCAAAAACCACAAGAAACCCATACCGAGAATGTCATCAATACAAAACTGCGACCATTGTAATCGCAGCATCAGATTTGCCACCTGTCCATAGTCCACTCTCTTTTACTCATCATCATTCAAATACTTAGGTAGCCACTTCTGGTATTCTTCATCAGTAGGCCAGTTAAAATTAATCACCTCATTTACCTTTGTACTATAAGGCATATACTTTACCGCTACCTGATTCGCATCTCTTTCAAAAGACTCCAAAAATGAGTTGGTACCAATAATCTTATCCTTACAACTCACTAACAAATCATAATCTGAGTCATCACAAATTAATTTAATTTGATTATTGATGACCTTATTTGCTTGATCCTTCCATTGTTGGAGTGTTCTGATTTTCCCCTGCTCATCAATTATATTAGGTAACAATGTGTTACCCCAATCATTGAAATTCTTTACCAACTCTTTAATCTTCCTACTCAAATCATTTGATAGGGTTTGAAAACCTTGTAATGATTTTACTAACACATGAGTAGGCTTCAATGATTGGGGCCTATTATTTATATCAAACCTTGAGGCTTTATTCATGATATCCAGATCATTGGCCCTAGGGATCCAATTTTTAATTATTTGTACCACTACCTCCTGATCCCTATCAGTATTATTTATTGCTTCCAACAGCAAATAATATAAAGAATGTACAAATTGCAATTTACTATCTACCCCTTCATTTAAGTGCTCCAAAATAGTAGTAACAATCTCCTTTTCCTTTGAAATAAATCCCTCCTCTGTTATCCTTGATGATGTATGTAATTCATCAATTTTCTGTATGAGCTTCTTCTTCGTTGGATCAACAGGGCACTCAGTTTCTTCATTAATTTGTTCTAGAGGAGGGGTGAAAGTAGGATTCTGAATGGGAGACCCTAGTGTGGAAACATTTGGAAAAGTAGTAGGCATTGACCCTACTGTGGGAGTTAATGTACTGGTTCCTAGAGCATTTGATGTTTCTGTAATCTATCTATATCTGAACCTTTCCACTTCAGTTTGAAATTCAACATTCCTCTGTTGCATTTTACTATATTCTTCAATCAAAATGTTATACTTCTCCATTAGGCTCTTCCTTTTAGCCTCCTCCCTTTCAACAGTCCTTTGGGCCAATTTGGCCAAATTTATAGTTAAATTAGTGGCCTTGGTGGTTGAAGTCTCTGAAGCTCTCTTTATTATTAATCCTCCTCTGAAATTTGGATTAATATCAGCAATATCTGGTTTTCTCCCTTGTGGAGCCAATGCCCAAATTGCCAAGGTCTCATATTCTTCACTGAAGGCAGAGTTTTACAATACTGCCTTAACCTCTTCCTCAGAATCTTGAAAAGGATTCTTGGACTTCATAATAGCATTAAAAGCTACTGCATCTGCAATATCCCACTCAGGAAAAATCAATACACCAGCCTGACTCACTAGTTGTCTTCCTTCTTCAGGAGTGATGTTCTTGAACTCTTCCATCAATTCAGTTTTTACTTCTTCATCATTCTCCTGGTCTGACCTGCCAGGCCTTAGTTCCCTTCTCTCCCTGCATTTATCTTGATACTCTTCAAATTTCATTCTCCATGCCAATTGCAAGAATACATGAGTTTTCACAAATGTATTGTCATCTAAAAACTCTTTGCATGCTTCCATTCTTGCATCTTGCACACTTTTACCCTTCATATCTAAATTGGACAAAACCAATTCAGCTGACCTAGGAGGGGAAAGCATACCAACCTGAATGTCCTGATCAGTAACAATAATTTCATCTATCAGATCCTTATGTGGGTGATCAGTTCTTTGCCTCTTAGGGTTTGGCTCAGATGGTGGTGATGGGGGACTATCTTTTGGTGACGACTTTAAATCAATGATCTTAACTACCCCAGGTACTTTGAATTTTGGACCTGGTCGTGGAGGCGCCTTCATTATTTGCTTCCCCTTCCTATCTACTTCCTCCTCATCACTGCTACTATCCTTTTTCCTTATATAGATGGGTCGCTTTTCTATAGGTTGGTATACTAACCTTGTTTCAATTGGCCCAGCACTTTGTTCTTGCATACCCAGACTTATCCTTAAATTTATCTTTTTAGTTCTCAAGGTCTCCATAATCTCCTTAAAGTTCTTTATTAGAAAATCAATTTTCTTATGGTATGGACTAAACTCCAAGAGTGGATCATACTTCGGATCCATTTCATGCACAACATCCAGTAGCTTACTATAAGCTATCCATTTCTCCTTGTTCAACTCCTGCTTATTTAGATCAAATTCATTTCTAATTAGGTCCTCAGGGAAGTTAAACTCATGTGCAAATTTTTTAGTTTTTATTCTTTGTCTGAAAAGAGCAAAGAAACCCTCAGGATCATGTTTTCGCCTTGGACCACATCTCAAATGGTAATCAGCAAAGAATTTATCAAAATGTGTCCAACCTCCCTTTGAAAATATAAAGTCAAACACCACTGTATAATCAAGGAAGAATGTTCCTTTCCCCCTTCCAGTGAGGTTGTCTTCATGAATACAACCTATCTACCACATAACTTCTGCAAACCCTACTCTTGGTGGCACATTGTATGGCAGTATGTGAGGGGCTCCCTGAAATCCATATACTCTCAAGACAGTGCTGACTAGGTATGGGGTAATGTCACCCCAGTTATGGTAAACCCTCAACTCTGGCTTCCTCCCCTTTGGCTTGAGGAAATCATGCAATTCCTTAGGGATCCTAGGTACATTCACCATCAATCTAGCCGTTAATCTAGAAGCAAAAAAATTATCAAATTGCACATAACTGGTGCTTTCCTTATTACAGGATAAATCTGCAGCCCATATCTGTACTAGAAACCTTTCTCCATCAACTGATTGCCTTAATTTCATCTTCTCATAAAAGAAATCAGCATTCCTAAATAGAAACATATGCATCAGCATAGAATACCAAAAGAATTGAGTACCAGTATCATTTTTCTGCAGCTTCAACAGCCCTTCATGTATCCTCTCAGCCAAGAAAGAAGCAAAGTCATATGTCACAGAGAAGTTAGGGTGTTGTATTTTCACCCCCATGAACATGTACGCAATAGGCATTACCGCAATAGGACTAAAACTCAAAATCTGACATAATGAATAGAAAGTGGCCAGGAAAGGCTTTGCAAAACAATTCAATCTAAAAGGTTCCTGGTCACTAGGGCTGATATGAAATTGTGAACCTCATGCCTTGACCAGATGAGGTGGAAGCAGCTTAGCCCTAAAAAGAGATTTCTGCTTTGCATACTCCTACTTCATTTCCTCAAGATTGATAAGA
>VDFB02137859.1:0-10074 GCA_007258455.2 Sequoia sempervirens
CCAAACTTCACCCTAAGTTTTGCTAAACCCTAGACCCTAAATTGTAAAATCTAAACCCTCAACACTAAAGCATTTGAATTTTTTCTTAGGACCTTAAAACGAAATTTGGTTGCCTTAAAAACCCTCTATTGTCACCATTTAGTAGAGCTTTTTGTAATGTTTTCACTTATTTGAACACATAATATAAAACCTTTTGGTTTCTACAAGTTTATGAAGAGTGGATGATCACTCTCTATGACACTTAGACATGATCATTGGGGTTCTAAATCATTGGAAGAAAACTTTATTCTATTATATCCACAAGATAGGAGAGCGCGAGTGAGAGTGCTATGGGTAAAGTTTCTTTCATTGGACATACCTAAAATTATGTAGGTTCAATGTCAAGAATGGGTCTATTTGTTAAGATTTATGAAACTGATTATGAATATCTAGAGTCCATAAAAGTACTTAATTTACTTATAGCAATTCAATTTAGAACACTTGGAGTGCGTATATATCATATGAAATTTAAATCTAGTAAGGTGTCTATTATATAGGAGAGTTGATAATACATGGAAAGAGGTTTGTATGGGAATATATGTATTAAGAAACACATACCATGATCTCTATAGGATTTTTAAGATGTGACCCTAGATAATAATCACCCATCCTCAATCATAATGGATTCTTTAGCAATTAAGAGAGATTCAATAACCATAAAATTACCTATATTTTGATACTATATAGATTTATGTGGAAGGATAGAAATGCATCAATAAGGAGACCAAGATGGAACCATTTTAACACCTAAGGTACACCTATTACATGGGAAGGGGGGAGGTACATGATGATAGGTTGGAGGAACTAGGCTATTATTACAATAGAGAGAGGAGGAGGATTCATATTAAAAATATAATTAAATATTTATATTATTTAATATATTATATTTAATAAATATTAATATAATATAATATATTAAATAATATAAATATTTAATATCATAAAATATAATATAAGATTACAATTAAGGATAGGTAATGTTACAATTTACTTGGGGTTTTAATGAGGATTAGGCTTAAGATTCAATTAAGTTTGTAGTAAATAGTTAGGTTAAAATTATGAATATATAATAAATATTAATATAATTATAATAGAAATATAAATTAATTTAAATATAATATAAAATATAATATAATTTAATATAATATAATTTAATATAATATAATATAGGAATACATTTAAGATCAGGTAACTTAGGTTATAATTTAATTAAGTTTCAATTAGGTTTACAATTCAATTAGGATATGGTTAGGGGTGGGGATCATTTAGCATTCTATCATGGTTAGAGTATGGGTTACATTTAAGATTATTGTTATTTTTTTGATATGTATGATTGATTCATTTTAACATGATACTTTTATTAGAGGGAGTAAACACTTTTGACCCGAGTTAAGATGGAACCAATGAGACTATAGTATGACTAATTTGGAACTCACTAGACATCCTAGATCCCATAAGCCATCTATCACCCTAAATTGTAAATCAATTTCTTAAGGGGTCCCAATGCATGACAAAATTTCTTAAGGGGATCAAAAGAAGTTCTTAAAATTTGGTAAGAAGTTTCCCAAGGCAACCATTTAACAATAATAAGATGCATTACAAGATTATAATATGAATGAGATTTCATGATCTACGGTTGAGTGGGATTGAAACATGAGTACTCAATCAACTATTCCACAAGAAAATGTTCTTCACTAACTTGCAGTTCATTAAATATTCAAGGGGGCACCAAAACTTTTACCTAAGTTTGTAAACCTAAACCTTGAACTCTAAAATCTAAACCCTAAACACTAAACCCTGTTTGTCACCCAGCACCTTAAAGTGGGGAATTTGGTTGTCTTGGGAAAAGCCACCATATTTCATTCCCTTATGCTGCGTAATTTTTTTCCTAGGATCTTCATGTATCCCCTTAGAGATTTATCCTATTACCTAAACCCTAAACTCCTAAAGTCTAAACCCTAAACCCTAAAGCCATCATTTTTTTCTTTAAAGGCTCTTAATGAAATTTGGTTGCCTTGAGGAAACTTCACCAAATTTTATTCACTTGAGCCATGTCATTTCTCCTAGGACCTCACTAGGCGTATTAAATCCTTAAGCCATCCCTATCACCTAAATCGTAATTCAATTTCTTAAGGGGATCAAAGAAGTTCTTAAAATTTGGTGATCAAAGTTGCCCAAGGCAACCAAATTTAACAATAATAAAATCCTGCAAGATTATAATATGAATGAGATCTATCATGATCTAGGTTGGCCAGTTGAAACAAGAGTAGATCTCAATCAACTATTCCACAAGAAAATGTTCTTCACTAACTTGCAAGTTCATTAAATATTCCAAATTCTAAACCCTAAACCCTGAACTCTAAATTATAAACCCTAAACACTAAACCATTCATTTTGTCCTACCCAGGATCATAAAGTGAAATTTGGTTGTCTTAGGAAAATCCATAAATTCATTCATATGCCATGTAATTTTTGTCCTGGATCTTACTACATATATCCCTTAAGTTATCCCTGCCTAAACCTAAACCCTAAAGCCATCATTTTTTCTTGGGATCTTGTGGGGGAATTTGGTTTATGAGCAGCAAATTTCATTCCGCCGCTCTCACCATGCAATTTTTCCTAGGATCTTGCTACGTAGATCCCTTCCAAAATCCTATTACCCTAGAGCCCTAAACTCTAAAAGTCACAAACCATAAGCCTAAAGCCATAATTTTTTTTCTTTTAAGGCTCTTAGTAGAGATTTGGTTTCAGCAGGCAACTTCACCAAATTTTATTCCCTTGAACCATGTCAGGGTTTCTCCCCTAGGACCTCACTGAAGCGTGGGATTCCCTTAAGCCATCCTGTCACCCTAAATTGTAATTCGATTTCTTAAGGGGTTCCAATATGACATTTCTTAAGGGGATCAAAGAAGTTCTTAAAATTTGGTGATCAAAGTTGCCCAAGGCCCAACCAAATTTAACAATAATAAGATCTTGCAAGATTATACAATATCAATAGTTAATTGTATTTTCATTCAAGTAACATGTGACTTAGACATATAAATGAGGCTTACATATAATTTTATCATTTTTATTCAATTATTTAAGGCCATTTATATTGAATGGTTTAAAGGTATTCCCTAAACATGTATCTTACATCTTGAAAATACAAATCTAATGCAGGTTCACTCATATCTTAAAGATCACATGGATCCATTCAATAATATTCGCAATCCACCTCCACGCCATCCATATCCAACACCTTCACCTCCACCTCCACCCACTCCACCTCGTAACCCCCCACCTCCACCACTTGAAATCAATGAACATGCTTGTTTTCAAGCACAAATCAATCCTTCTGCTAGAACCATCCAAGATCAAATCAACATTATTCAAAATGAAGAATGTGTCACACCTCCTGTGAGGATGTTTGCATCTAGGATGCAAACCCTTGTTGATGCTGTCAGGGCTATGGATGGGATTGTAGATGAGCATCAAAAATGGCTAGAGGAGAGGAGAACTCCTGATTTTGAAAAGGAAAACAAAAAGAAATGAAGATCTATGTAGTAGAGAGCCACAATAGTTTATAAATTAAAACAATGATCTTAAATAGTTATGAATTTATAAATTTGGCGAACAATGGATATTTTGTGTGATGAATTTATAAATTTTGTTCCAAATGGATATTTTTAGTAACATGCATTTATGATTTTGGCTCTAGATGGATATTTTTAGTGACATGGATTTATGAATTTGGTGGAATTTATGAACTTATAATGAATAATATATAATAGTATATATTTTATGACTATCTACTAGATCATGATTTCTCCTGCTGAAAAATTGTAATATGTGTGTGTGTGTTAGACATAAAATGAGATTTTGTGAATGTTTCAAGTTTATTGTTTAGTATGTATGTGCATGTATTAAAAATTTGCATATATAGTTCTTAAATTTTGAAATTTGTATGTATGTACATAGTTTAGTTTAATGATTTTTATGCATGCAAATTATGCATCATATTTTTTATTTTAAATGTACATGTACATACATTTAATTTTGAATTTTGTATGGACATGCTCTTGAGTTGAATAATCAATGTATATATATGTGCATTTCAATTAAATATATGATCTTAATATATATGTTGCTCATCCTATTTCAATTAAATATATGATCTTAATATATGTATGCACATGGACTATTTTGTATGATTTAATGTAGGTGCACATTTATATTGAGCATATCATGGATGATTTTAACATTGATGATATCATCAATACACCACCCTCGTACCACAACCACATCCACCTCCTCCACCTCCACCTACATAAGCATCCAACACCATCGCATCCGACGAGGCTTTGAGATACGAATAAATGACCGTTGCATCCCTGTTGTTCAAACCAATGCTACATGCGTAGTCAAGCATTGATCCTTCCATGTGAGATGCTTGGTATCCGCTGATGCAAAATATCGTTGATGCCACCGATGATCAATTTTGATCTTGATAGGCATCGATTTGGTGACGTAGAACAAATGAGACAATTTTACTCGATGGCATTCTCAAGGCAAACAAATATTAGACCCCAAAATAACGTAGCCCATCTAGCCCCCTACTTTCTTGACATTAATCATATTCGACAAATCCCATTCCACCCAACAAATCTAGAATATCCATTATGTGGTGCATACATCCGTAGATGAGTGCACATTTTTGGGATCGATGGTATATGGTTTTGATAGTCCCCCACATGCTAATTGGGAGTGCCCATTGTATTTTTTGAGAAAACTATATGTAGAGTTTGTTTTGGGAAAAAATCCCAATTATTTTGATTTTAGATCATTTCAAGGTGTTGGTGGCGGCATGCCACAATAGAGATTAGGGGCAAGGGTTGATCCCTGATGCCCCGTGCATGCGCAACGCCTTGTTGTTGCTCCTGGTCCTCTCATTCCTGTACCTGTACATCATCAAGCTCTGGTCTCAACATTAGGTTCCCTTAGTACACTTGTAGGAGACCTTGATCAACATGCTTGTGCAATAGCAAGTGGGGAGCATAGAGACGATGATGATGATGGAGGAGTTTTTTATGGAGCTAGTCTGAGTACCACTCCAGGAGGGTCGAGGCTCGTCCCCCATATATGTACTAGTTGTCATCAAGTATGCTATGGACCTGATCAGGTGGACGGGGAGATTCTGGTGGTTCATTTGTAGAGTTCCTCATAGCAGACCATCACCTTGAGGACACTATGACACATGTATAAATATGCATCTAGATGTATGTTCATTTTGTAAGAATTTTGAATGGTTGTATATATCAAAGAAAAGTTTGCAATACATTTTAACAATCAAATTGTTTGGTGTACAAATGACACTAACAATGCAAGGGAAATCATCTATTCCACGAGTACATACATCGACACCGGTTGTACTCGGAAAACCTTATGGGGTATTTTGATTTCAATTTTTAAAATTATATATGAAATCATAAATTATTTAACTTGAGTTTTAAATTTATAATTGAATCACATATATGTTTGAAATATTTATGTTGGTTTAGGTGAGTCAATCGACATCCATGTCGATTCCTCATGAGGGATTTTCAAGCACTCCTCCACTATCGGGCATCATAAATTAGGGGCAGGTACATTCATATTGTAAATTTGTTTAAAGTTTAGATTAGTATAGTTACAATTTTATGAGTTTTGAATTCACTAGATATATGAAACGCATGCATGTACATTTGTAAATTTTATAAGCGTTAAATGTCTACGTACATGTATGTCTAGGTTGATACCACAATAAGAATGGGCATTAGGCAAACATTTGATGTTGTAGTTACTCATGAGGCCACTGATTTCCAGGTTGTTTAAAAAAATTTCTACACAAAATGTGCAAACTTGAATATATATATATATTAACCTAATTCAATTGTACATGCTTTAATTTTGATCTTGTAGGACTTTGTTAGTGCAACTTTTAGCCCTAACCCAGAAATAGTTACACCACCAGGAGGACATGTAGAGCAGGTTCCAGGTCAAATGGTAATTTAATTTTTTTATTATATTTAAAGTCAATTATAAATTTTAAATTGAATATATACATAATATGAGATTTTTACATATTATTTTTCTTTTATAGCATGAGACACATCTTGTAGTTGAGAATTTATAGAAAGGTCTTGGAGAAGAGCATAGTGCACAACCTCAGAATATGGTACAATTAAAATATGATAAATTATAAATTAAATTGAATTAAAAAAAATTTAATTGTAGAGTTGTACATCTAATTTTGAATTTCTTTGTCTTGTTTATGTAGATTGATTTAGAGAATTTAGAGGTTGCTTTAGGTGCACTAGAGCATCCAAACGTAGATATGATGGTAATTTAATTTTATGATGGATTATAAATTAAATTGTCATTAAACCATTTTTTATTGTCTTACATCTAATTTCATCTTTCTCTTATATAGAGTGTTTCAGGTCATCCACATAGTCTGCATGGTGTGAAGAGGTCTCTTGATTATAGAGATAGTACATGACCTAGAAACATGTGATTTTATGTGTTATATTTGTTTATTTCATGGACTATATTTCTTGTTTATCATGTACTCTGTTGGACTTTATTTTACAAGCGCTTAATATATTGGTTTCATGCACTTAATATGTTACATAAATTATGGACTTTATTATTGTTTGAAATTTTAATTTACATATGTACATTTATGCATTTTATGTTCATAGTCAAGACATTAATATAGGACATTAATGTGAAATTTAGTGATCTCATACATGGATTAATATAGGACATTTTAATATTTATACTTTGCAAATTTAGTGATTTCATACATGATATACATAATATGTACATTCAATAAATAGCGATAATTACTCAATGAACTTATTCAATTCACTTCAATCAATAATCAATCAATAAATCATAATTTACAAACAAAAGCAATCTATTTATATACTAGAAAGGATAAAATTTTAAGAAATAAACAATACCATAGAAGATTTGAGAATAAAAGTATTAATAAATACTATAAATAATAACATCTAACACTAATTTATAAGTTATCAAAGCAAATAATGACGTCTTAAGGGGGTGTCTAAAGGGGTCATAATAGAACGTCTTAAGGGGATGTCTTAAGGGGTTATAATATGTCTTAAGGGGATGCCTTAAGGGGTCTTAAGGGGATGTCTAAAGGGGTCATAATAGAATGTGTTAATTAAGGGGATGTCTTAAGGGGTCTTAAGGGGATGTCTAAAGGGGTCATAATAGAACATCTTAAGGGGATGTCTTAAGGGGATGTCTAAAAGGGTCATAATAGAACGTCTTAAGGGGATGTATTAAGGGGTTTTAAGGGGGTGTCTTAAGGGGATGTATTAAGGGTTCATAATACGTCTTATGATATAATTGGATTTAATAAATAATGTATGCAGATATTTAGTGATTATACGAGACATAAAGTTTCAAAGTAGGAAAACATGCACATTTAAGAAACAAAATATATGTAATATTGATTTGATACATAGAAGTACATAGAGTATGTTTAATTTTGTGGCATGTATGTGTACATATATGTCATCTCAAAACAATGTTACAAAATTTTGGATATGCCATCTCAAGAACATCTCAAACCTTCTCGTGGCTAGAATGTAGTAGGTCTCACACCACCTAATATAAAAAAGGCACAAGCATATCAATGAAATCAATAAACATACATATTTTAATTTATATAAAACTATCTATATGTACAAAACCTTGGCACTGCATTTAAAAAGTATTCCACACAAGTTTCAGAAAATAATCCAGTATCCTCCTTTTGTTTCAAAGTATGAGATCAATGCAATGATGGCTTTAGGATACAAAAAATGACAATAAATCAATTTTAACTATTAATGTCCAAGCAATATCAATATGTAATCAAAACATGTATTTAAATATAATTTAACTAATAATTACCTGTGTTTACCAAGTATTCCATGTTGTCTAGGTTGAATTTTCATGTACTAGATCCTTTTTGTGATTATGCCTTAAGGATGTATAAAAGGAAAATTTAAATCAATTTCAACTAATAACACACTTGACCAATGTCGAAACATGTATTTAATGTATTTAAAAGTACAAAATAAAACTAAAACTATATTTACCTATATTTACTTATTCCATTGTACTATTTGCATCCGCTCTTTTTTTCAATGCATCTATGATTGCCTCATGCTCTTCCATAGAAATTGACCATAGCAATTTTTTTGAAGCTCTTCCATGATACCACTCTAGTTTTATATTTGTTGCCACCACCAAATGTGAATAATGCATAATCTTTTTATGTGTTTTATAGTCTTCGAATGTAGGTAGACCATTGTTTCTTCTCAAGTATTTTCATAGACAAGTGCCAACAACCACCACCGATCCTATTGGAAAACATGCTCATAAACCATCATCAAATATGTTCTCAAAATTTTCTTAAGGGGATCAAAGACTTGTTCTAAAAAAATGCTTAAGGGAATCTAAAACTTGTTATCAAAATTTGCTTAAGGAGGTGTCTTAAGGGGATCATCGTACCTGTTGGATAATGAAAGACATCATCATCTTCTCGAGGTGTTATCAAATTATGTTTAGTTTCCACACAACGAGCCAATCAATATTCTGTTTGCTCTTCATTCCCCTCAGGTGCAATAACAAAATACACATGTCCTACCAACAAAATTTAATTTAATAACTTGTGCATATCCATATAAATAATTTAGTATTACAAAGTAACTTAATAAAGTGAAATAAATTGAAATAAATTGAATTAAAATTACCTTCTTGTATAAGGTCTGAAACACGGTCATAATCTTCAGATGCAAACAATTGATCATTTTCTTCAATAGTTGTTTCATATTGATTATGTGCTTCTACAGGTGTCAACAATCTTTGCTCCCACTGTTCAATCCATTATGTATTTTTGAAAGCTTCCCAATCTCCTGAGATACAAAACTAGAAAAAAAATGCAAGCTCCCTTGTCCAAATAGTCCATGTGCTTGCTGTCGCACTCCTAAATGAATGCCGTTTAGTAGATCCACTAATTATCTCACAATCAACTCTAGATACAATGTTCTCTTCTTCGACCAACCAAAAGAATCGATGAATTGTAGAGAAATCAACTGATCCAGGTGCAGATAATCTTCTATTACACCAATCCACAATCTCACGCGCATCTTTAAATTTTACTGAATCCTCAAATTTTAATTGTTCTCTAGCAAGAATTCTTTTGACACACGCACCAACTCCATCATGTTCTCCTTTACCATGCCCAACTTCAAAAAAACTCCATATATGCTGGACATTAAGTTCCTTGTGAACCCTACTTAACCAATAGAGCATTCTAGCATTTTTGAACTGCCCCGTACAATTATCTGACCATATGAGGTGTTCTTTCATATGGATTCCTCTTTCTTTTAAATTTCTATAAAATATACTAAAACAATATTGAACAAACTTTAATGAGTGTAACCGATTGTCACTCAAATAAAAATGATACCCCCTCAAAAATTTTCTATCATCCTCAGTGCTATCATCTACATGTCTATAAACAATATGAACAAACATAGCTACTTGCACTGAATTATAATATTGAGATTGAATTTCCTCTTGTAGAGCGAGAGTATAATTCTCCGCAAAATCAACCACTAAAAGTATAGTACCAATTGGACATGTGTTTCTAAATGCGTGAAATTGGCCATCAAGCCATCAAGCATATTTAGAGTGCATGACATATTTTGGTAAAAATTTATTCTTAAATTCACTCATAAATGCATGCACACTAACTTTTTCTGTAACTAAATCACAACGCTATCCTATTTTTCCATCTTTTAAAGAATAGTGAAAAATTCTGTAAAATTCTTTTGACATCTACTAATTGTTGTCCAAAAAATCATGATCAACACTTTCATGCAAACAAATTCTTAAAATGAAAAGATTTGGCCACATTTAATACTGTCCAGAAATACAAGAACTAAAATAAAATAATCTATCATTAGATTTTTCACAAAACAAACCTAAAAT
>VDFB02137860.1:0-11359 GCA_007258455.2 Sequoia sempervirens
TGGGTAGAGGATTTTTAAATACATGTTGTATGATCTTTGTTTGTTTGGTGCCCCTCTACAAATACTTTCTTTTGATCTATAAGGTCTTGTACCACATGTTTTAACTGCCAAAAATTTTCAGTCATGTGGCCTTTATTTTGATGGTAGTGATAGTAATGTGAGTCATTCCACCATGATGGTTTGACTTGAGGGTCCCAATTTCTAGCCTCTTGTACTTGAATAATTTTTTCATCTAAAATTTCTTTGAGGACTGATTCCAATGATTTCCCTAATGACATGAATTTTCGTTTATTGGATGGTCATTGGAATGATTGGGTTTTTGTTTCTCCATTGTTTTGATTATTTCCTTGATCACTACTTTGTCTGACATTAAGACCATTGTTTTTTTTGTTTGTAGTTTTTGGCATCAAGGTGAATACTGGTTTGGATATGTGTGTATTGATAATGGTATCGGTATTTTTATTCTTTTGCTAAAATCTTGGCTTTTCACTATTGTTGTTAGGGGAATTGCTATTGTTTGAACCTTCAATGAAGTGTTTGATTGTTCCTCTTTTGATTAGAGCCTCTTCAATTTTGAGCCCCTTTTCAATAACTTGTTCAAATGTAGATGGACATTGCAAGTCCAATCTGTAATTCATGTCATCCACTAGGTTATCAATGAACATCTCTATCTTCTCCTCTTTAGGAATAGATCTAGGGTATTTAGCACATAGCCTTCTCCATCGTTGGAGAAAGGAAAGAAACTTTTTGCCCTTTGCTTGTTTGGTGTTGTAGAGTTCTTTTAGGGTCACCCCATGTTGGATGTTGAATGAGAATTGTGTTATGAACCTATTGATCAATTCTTCAAAAGATTGGATCCTGGGTTCCATTTTAGAGAACCACTCCATGCAAGTGTTTCCTAAGCTTCTTAGAAACAATCGTAGCAAGTAAGAGTCCTTGTGTGCGAACTCTATGCTCATGGTTCTAAATTCTCGTATGTGATCTATTGGATCGGTTCTTCCATTGTATTTGTTGTATGTCAGATATTCACAATACCGTGGAAATGGTACCATGTTAATGCTTTGGTCAAATGGATAAGGGCAAATATCCTATAAGGAATATCTTTTTGTTGGCCCTTGTTGGATGTTTTGGAATTGCAGTTGTAATTGTTGGATTTGTCTTGTCAAAGCATCTACTTGATTTGGATTTTTTATACTAGTTGGCTTAGGTGTGGTCATTTCCTTGAGTTGATTGACATCAAAGTCTTTAGGAAGCTTAGCACCTTTGTCAGCTAATAACAGAAGATACTTTTCCATATCTTGCTCTAACATATTTTCCATAAATTTATGGAAATGAGGGTCTTGTTGAATTTTCTTGATTTCTTCTGCAGTTATTTCTTTCTCTTGTGAATTAGTGAGAGGATCAGTGTTGCTATATCATCCCTAAGGGTTTTCTTCAGCCATGGCTGCTATTCTTTCATTTTCTTCTTCTTGTTGTTTTTGATATGTTGATTGTGTGAAAATAGGCATACAAACTTTTTACTCTAGACTTTGATCTTGAATTTTTGATTGGATAAGTGTCAAAGTTTTTGATTTAAAATATGATTTAATTGTGTCTAGTTTCGTGATGGAAGGATGATAAAATCCTTGATAGGGAAATTTTGACACAAAAATCTTAGATTTAGTGATGATTGATAAGGACACTTTGCAAGATGTTTCAAAACCTAGGCGTAATAGTAAAGTTTTCTCTTTCTTTTGTATGATTCAAGTGTTTTGGACTATGGAAAAAAATGTTTTTGGACCGATACAATCTTGTTTTCGATGTGGGCCAACTAACAAACTATCTTATTAAATCTTTGTTTTTCTGACCTTCGAGAGCACTAAAACAAAGCCATGACATGCTAAAATAGAGCCACGATGCGCTAAAATAGAGACATGACGCAGTAAAACAGAGATGCAAAGCACTAAAATAGAGCCTCGATGCGCTAAAATAGAGTTGTGATGCGCTAAAATAGAGCCATGACGTGCTAAAACAGAGTTGCGACGCGCTAAAATAGAGATGTGACATGCTAAAACAAAGCCATGACATGCTAAAACAGAGCCACGATGTGCTAAAACAGTTGCACTACACGCCAAAACAGAGAGACAATGTGCTAAAATAGAGTTCTAACGTGCTATAATAGAGACATGGTGCACTACATAATGTTTTTGGGGTGCCACAGGAAACTATCTTACTCTGAAATTCACTTGGACTTGTATCGTATTGTATGGCAGGTTGTGGGATGTATTCTTGATGAATTTGTTGACTATGATTGTGGTGTTGCCTAAGAGCCCTTCTTTGATAAAATGTTTGTGAATCTAAGGGAGATACAGCATAGTCATCTGAATAACCTCTAGAGAAATCATGATATCTATGAATAAAGGTCCTATGTTGGAGTAGAACTTTTCTGCTTTGATATAAAAATTGTTTCTTTCTCAAGAGTTGTTTGTATGTAAGTGTTTTCTTTGGTTTTCTGATTCATTTGACAAGAGATTTCTTGACAAATTTGGTGGATACCCAATCTCGAATCATGAAAATTTCACAAGTGTTTGATTTGAAGATTTTTGTGATGATCTTATCTAAATTTAATGAAGGAAAACATAGCAAGCAAGAATAGAATAGTTGATCCAAAATCCTAGAATCTAAACAGATAGTGTATGTTCTAAGAACCAAACATGATTCTTCTTGATTTTTATTGGTTTGATAACAAAATAAGACAATTCAAACAGACTCACTACTAGAGACAAAAGGTCATCGTTATATACTCAAACGGCCCACAGCTTGGAATTGCATCGACTCACACAGCCATGTCACCCCCTAGAGGGCGCCCATGTTTTTGTCTTTTCTAGGTGTGTACTCAAAGTGACGGAAGTGGATACTGGATCCCCTGAGCAAACAATCCTTGGCAATTATATGGTAAGTGCTTGAGGGTAGATTATTTCCCGCCCCTACACTGCCAAGTATTACAATGTTCGGGAACTGACAAGCGTGTTTCTATTTCTAGGTTCTTAGATAGGGTTTCTGTTCAGAGCGGCAAATGGATAAACTCCCTTGAGAGACCTCCCAATCTTTAGAACAAAGATTTTGGGGATGGTTATCCTGCACACTTCCATTGAAAGAGGGTTTCCCCAAATTCACATAAATTTTAAAGTGGGTTGGAATTCCATGGCTTTTGGTTGTCCCCACTCAGGTCATTCCTATAGGGTGAGTACTTTTTCCCACTACAACAGGCCTATCTAAAGGTTCTAATGAAAGCTTGAAAATGCGCAAAGTAAAAGTAACTGTAGTTTTCTGATGCACCTAGTCAAGGGGAGAGCATAAACCTATCACCTAATCACAACAAAGAAGTTTGTTCACTTTTTTTAAAACCCAAAAGACAAATTTACTAATCTATATGGAGATATTGCTCCATAAAAAGCATGATGTTCAATTTTAATCCCACAAGAAATAATGAAGTTTTTATCCTAGGATTGATCAATTTTTATCCATTTGCTATCCTAGGATTGATAAATTTTAACCTGTTTTCTGTCCTAGGATTGATAAATTTTAACCAAAAAGAGACAAAAGAACAAAATCTAGCTGCGGATGCGTCGGATCTAGATAAAATATATTTAAAGAACAAAGAGTTGGGGCACTAAAACAATGGATCGGCGTGCTAAAACAGTTGTGCAGTGCACTAAAACAGTTGAGCGGTGCGCTAAAACAGACAACCGGTGCACTACAAAATCCAACTGGCACACTATAAAAAACCACGGTTCCACAAAAACAAACACGCCGATACTTGTAAGATGCTTTTCACAAAAATTTTGCAGAATATGGGGCTAGGCTCCATGGTGGGTGCCAAAATGGAAGTGTATAAATGAGTTAAACAAATTAAGTATGCGTCTACACTTCTAAATAAGACATTGTATCTAAGATTCAAGAAATTTAAGCTAATTTAAACTAAGAATCTTCAGAAATCTGTCCTATTGCTCTCTAACTCTAAATATATCCTTAATCAAATTGCTCTCAGATTTTAGAAGCTAATTGATTACTAAAATGACACTTAGAGAATGAGAATTAAACTAATTCTATTTCTATATGATTCAATAATGAAAAACTACAGTAATGGCAGTCATGACTGTAAATGCTGAATGCTTGATGGATTGATCCTAAAACTGGATTGCTTGAATGCTTGATCGCCTAGAATACCTGCAGAGTAAGATTGCACAAATTAGGATCCTTTTCCTATAGCCAGAAACCTATATTTATAGATTTCATGGCACTCATTTGTGAAGGGATAACACAACAGAGGTTGAGATTCAATCTGGAGAATTGAATGGTATGAGATGAGAAGGTGGAGCTGATCATGGAGGATTGTTTCTCCCCATGAAAACACCAAGAAAGATGAGAGGAAAGAAGATTGAGAGGATTTCCACAGGTTTGTCCCCAAAGCTCTTTTAAATGAATGGCAGTTGAATTAATTAGATTTAAAAAATCTAATTTTATTGAGTGAGTGAAATAGAGGAATGATTTTGCATTTATTTAAATATTTTTGGTTTATTTAAATTTAGCAAAAGAGAAATAAATAATTTAATAAAACAAACTATAGAAGTTGTTTATTAAATTAAAATAAAAGGAATATAATAATTAAATTAAAGATTCTGTATATCTTTATTTGATTAAGAAAGAAATGTGATGAGGTAATTAAATAACACAAATTATTGAAGCTGTGTATTTAATTTAAAATAGAATTAATGGATAAAGTATAGAAGGAATAATAATGATAATAATTAAATAAAACAAAGTATTTAATTTTGTTTATTTAATTAACAGAGAAATAATATGATAAAATAGAAAAATTTATAATGAAAATAATTAAATAAAACAAAGTATTTAATTTTGTTTATTTAATTAAGAGGGAAATAATATGATAAAGTAGAAGAATTAATAATGATAATAATTAAATAAAACAAAGTATTTAATTTTGTTTATTTAATTAAGAGGGAAATAATATGATAAATTAGAAGAATTAATAATGAACTTAATATAAATAAATATTTCTATTTATTTACTAAGTAGATGAATTTAAGATTAATTAATCAAATAAGTCGTATTTAATTAATTAGATTCTCCAAACCATTTTTAGGTGTCTACAGTAATACTGTAAGAAGTGAGCATTTGTACTTGGACAGTGAGTCATGGTAGTAAGACACCCAATTTTTGTAATATATTATAACTCATTATATTATATTGTGAGGTAACACTCACTGTGGCTTTTCCCATTTTGGGTTTTCCACGTAAAAATCCTAGTGTTCATTTGTTTTGTGATCTAATGCTCTATTAACAATTTTACTTATCTTTTTTTTTGTATGAATTGGATTAATTGGATGGTATCTAATCAAAAAATTAAAAAGATACTGATTCACCCCCCTCTCAGTATCTTGGACATTCAACAATTGGTATCAGAGCTTGGTTCCTTCAAAAAAGCCTAACAACTTGAGGGAGATCTTGAAGATGGAAGAAATGAATGATAAAGGAGAGTTCTAGATTTCCCTTGAAGATCTTGATAAAGTTGAAAGAGAAAATAGAGATCTAAAAGAGAATCTTGAAGATGAAAAGGAATGTGTTCAATTTAAATTAAAAGAATAATTGAAATGGTTCAAAGATAGGCATAAGGAAGTAACTGATTAGTTGAAGAAGGCTAATGAAGAAATTATTGGTTTGAAAGTGCAAGTAGAATAGAAGAAAAGAACTGTAGAATTTCTGAACAAAATGGTACAAAGCAAGTCTAAAGATTGCACCAAGCTTGAACAAGTTGTGAACCTGAAAGTAGATTTGGAGAAGGAAAAACTCTATGAAAAAAAATTCAAATCTAGCTCAGACAAGCTTGATGAATTGATTCCAGGACATAAACCAAGTAAAGACAAAGGTGGTATGGGAAATGATACTAATGAAGGTTCCAAAGCTATGGAAAATTAGAAGGCTCAAAATAAAGGAAAGCAAAAAGGAAATTCAAGGAACTCTACTAGGAGACCCCATGTAAGACAACCTAATTCAAAAAGGTATCCTTCTTTTAATTGAACTTGTTTTTCATGCAAAAAATTTGGTCACAGGGAAAAAAAGTTTAAGAGTACAGCATGAATCAATTTCCTAGTTCCTTCTTCGATCAATGTTTTACGTTCAAAAGAATTGGACATGGGGAAAGTGAATGTAGAACCTTGATGATGAATCCATTTAATGGAGGAAGAGTGAATCAGTCCTTTAATGGCTATTGTTATACTTGCAACAAGCATGGACATAAAGCTAATCATTTCAGAACAAGAGTCAGTGGAAGTCAATATAATTAGAGAAATATT
Organism: Sequoia sempervirens; assembly: GCA_007258455.2. Lineage (NCBI taxonomy): Eukaryota > Viridiplantae > Streptophyta > Pinopsida > Cupressales > Cupressaceae > Sequoia > Sequoia sempervirens. The sequence goes on from VDFB02137860.1 coordinate 6,357, forward strand.
GTTTGCTATAACTATAATAAACCAAGACATATCTCAAGAGTTTTTAAAAGAAAAAAGGGTAAGGAGACCAATTCAGTAGAAAAGAATGAATATGTGAAGAAGGTTGACAAAGATGAGATTATGAAATAAATGAATAAGATCACAAGGAAGAAAGAAGAACTATAAACTATTGATGTGTTTGTGCTCTCATCCAGTATGAAAAATTCCTATGAGAACTAAACCCAACATGGTCTTAGGAGGAGCATTATCAAAAAATTATAAAAACCACCTATATAAATGGTGTGTCAAAGGCTAGCATGAGGATGGAATGTGGCGAATGAATAATCATAAGTTTTGGAAAAGGAACCAAAAGGAAGTATGGAAGGATGATCTTTTGCAAAGTGAATTAGTGTTTTTCTGAGCAATGATGAGTTTTTAGCAACTTTTTGATATTTGTCACATTTAATGCGAATTAGGATAGCTTGTCATTTTATAAAGAAAATGTGTAAGGTATTTTGATCATTCATGCATTTGAAGAATTGAAGAGATTGTTGGAGCATTTTTTAGGAGATTTGGAGTTTGAGTCGCGCAAACCCTAGTTTTGAAGAAAGAGGTATTTTAATTTTTCTATGCAATTGTGGGTTTGTGTTCTTTGAATTGGTTGAATCTAAAATTTGAAGAATGGAAACCCATGTAGTTGCTAAAGTGTCAGAGAGGTGGAGACCCTCTTATAGGAAATATTCCTTCAAATTTTTTGAATTCGAGCCCATGGGTGCATTCTCATCAATCCTTCATGGAGTTATGTTGACTGAGGACACAAGAATGTATATTCAAGTAAATATTGAGGAGTTCAATCACACAAAATTGATTGCCATTTGGTAGAATGAGCTTACTGGTGATGATTTCTTGATAAAACTTGAGTACTCAAACTTGGTTGCAAAGAGGTTAGATAGATGGAACAATTTTCCCAACTTTAGTTATGATGATGAATTTGTGAAGCTAGTCCTAAGTAGAATTCATGATAAATTCTTGTGGACTGATCGACTGAACCTGATAACTAAGGACGTGATTAGGGATGTCACTAGACTTTGGGATAAAGGTATAGTACCTATATTAAAAACTATGAAGAATGAGGTAGTAATGGAACTTACAGGAATTGCATATGACAAGAGAGCTTTAACAAAAAATACCATCACTAATCTAGTTGTGAAGTATGCCGCTATCATGATTGGTCACAAAATATACTTCACCAATAGAGAGAACTATGTTTTGGCTACAACAATTTATATTGGATTTGATATGGTTGTAAATGGTGCAGACAATTATTTATGTGAGCTTCTCTGACAATAGTTTCTTGATAATTTGAAGTTGACAAAGGAAAGGAAGTATGCTTTCAAATTCGGTTAATTGATTTTTTTTTTTATTCTATTTCATAAAGAGACTCCTCAGAAAGAATGATGAAGTATTTTGGGATTCATCTAGACTGGTGGCACATCAAATTTTTTATTATATGCATAGTTTGGGTGATCTGAAAACTCAATAAAATGCTCTAACAACATTCTTTGTTGTATTTAAGAGAAACATAAATGAAATGGAAAGGATTCTAAGGAAAATAGTTGAGAAATACAAACATGGAAAAACCTTAGTGTCATAGATGATCAAGATGAAGATGAAGAGGATCTTGATGCAAAATTTTTGAGGAGAAGAAGAGGAGGTTTATCCTCTACTGGAGGTGCTTCTAAGGAAGTCATTGGTTTCAAGAGAGTGCATGATGTATCATCTTTTGATGATGAAGAAGAGCATAATTTTGGTGTTCATGTGCACACCAAACTAGAATCAAAGAAAACTAAGGTGTCTGATGAAGCCTCTATGGACCAGAAAAGAAGAATAGGACAATTCAGTATGTTCTAGTTCTCGTTTTAAATTAGAGGAAACTATCAATACTTTGCTACATTTTAAGAATATGCATAAACCTATAATGTAATATTATGATAATGCTTTAGATGAGAATAAGAAAACTATTCTTTTAGCTATCATTCAATATGTTATCATATTGGAAGTTAAGTGGGATGAAATAAAGAAAAATGTACTTGAGAATATGTGGGAAGACCTGATGAAAAGGAGATCAGAGGTTGTTGAATACAAAGAGAAAATTAGGAATGATGTATATGATAAGATTGGGTCTTCCCTAACCCTAAATGATCTGGAGACTTAGAGATGTTTCGAATGAAGAAAAGGGTAAATATTTTAATTAAAAGGAATAAAAAGATGAAAAAGAAGATAAGGAAGGAAACAACAAAGGTGATTTGGGATACAAAAAAAAATGTCATGCTTAAGGTTGATGAAGATGTTGCTACTGAAAGTGCTGAGAAAAATATTCCTCTTGATACAGGTAATGCAGACATTTATGAAACATTGATCTTAGAAAAATGCTGCTTAGTGGTGATTTTAATCCTTTCGGAAAGTGAGAAGTAGAATGAAGGTACAAGCTCTGAAAAGCACAATATTCTCCTCTAGAGTAATACTAGTAAGAAAAGGAAATAATGAAAAAAGGTAATGGTATGTGTAGGATCACATGCGCAATATGATGGGTATGTATTGACGAATTTTTTGCAATTCTGCTTTTAAAGGAGATTCCTCAAATTTCCACCAAATATAAATTTATTCTTTACTTTGAATTTAATAAGTAATTATTATTCATTTCTATTCAAATTCATTTAATTGAAGTCCCAATTGATAGACTCCATTAAAAAGACATCAGTAGCTTTCTAAACAGTGCATCAACAATTTTTGAATCCAAACATGTTTCATATCTCTATGCTTTGCATACTATAGGATTAAAAAAAATAAAAACTGAATTTTATGAAGTTTTGACCAAGTTATGGTGGTTAGACATATAGGTTTTTTATATTTTTTAAAATTTGTAATAAAAAATTCATAATTAATTATTTACTTGGAAAAAAATTACAAAAAAATATGCATCACATTAGGACATGAGTCCTCTACTTATATCTAACATCTTATAAAAAAATATTATCATTTTATAGTGGTTAGGGTGGTTAGACAAACACCTACTTCTTAATTTTTCCCTGAAATTTAAGTACTACTTGATTGAAATTTCAAATTTTCACCAAATAGATTTCTTTTTTTTTAAACAAACCTAGTAGTTTAGAAAGTATATTCAATTTTCTACAAATTCTATTCTTACATATTTTTGAAATAATATAGATAACTTATTCAAATTTTTATGTTAAGTTGCCTAACTCAAATTTTTCTAATTTTTTTGCCACTTAAGGGCCTATTTTTTCCATGATGATCCTGCACATACCCTAATCCTGAAGAAGGAAAAGGGAATTAAGAAGAAGAAAAAGATAATCCAAAATAAGAGAAAAATGAAAATAGAAAGAATGGAAATGATGAATAAGATAATAGGGATAAAGATAAAGATAAAGATAAAGATAAAAAGGAAAAAAGGAAAGAAGAAGAAGAGAAAGTGGAAGAAGAAAGGGAGAGGAAGAAAAGAAAAACAACAAATCTGTTGGGAAAAATGAAGAAAGTCAAAAGAATATTGTAAAATATCTTAAGCATCTTGAATAATCATCCTCTGGTAATGATGTTCTGAAAGGCTTGCTATCTAAGCAAATCAGATTCCAACCGATAATCCCTCGGGAGCTTCTAAAACTTCCTATGATTGAAGGGTTTTTAGATATGGAGAAGATGTCTCTAATGCATAAAGTGGCGTTAGGAGATGCATTGCAGGCATCTAGAAGGAATGTGATTCTTGAAACCTATCAGAAAGGAACATAACTTATAGAAGATGCTCTTAAAGCATTGCAGGAGGTCATACCTAGTACATCTATTGATGCATCCCTTGCTTCTATTGAAAATTTTAGATTTTTGTTAGATTCTTTGAAGGAGTATACCTCTAGACGTGGAGAAAAGACAAAACAAGAGGTTGAGGAGAAACTGGTAGAGAAAAGGCTATTGGCATTGCATGACAAGTGTGCTCTTGCACACTCAAATATTTAAAAGATTATGGAAGCCGTGAAGATTTTTGGGTTAGAAGAAAATGTTGTTCTTGCTTATTACTTGAAGTGGCCAGATGCCACTTAGAAAATTAAGGTTGTTATGGAATCCATTGATTCCCAGTTGACTATTGTCTCTGGTACTTATAGCTTATCCAAAGACATAGAGAGATCAACTTGGAATGCCATCATTGTGCATAAAAAAAATTATGTCTTGCAGAAGTAGAAGGAAGAGATTATCTAAAAATTTGATCAATTGAGCGACATTATAAGAGTGCAATACACTCTAGTTAGCAAGGCTCTGGCAAGCATAGAAAAGCTTGAGAAGATAAATTTGACTCCTGATACTTCAAATGGTGGAAAAGAAAATCTGGTAGAGTTGGAATCCCTGAACAAGATGTTTATTGTTGCAAAGGATAACTGGGAAAATGGTAAATCTATATGGGAAGGTATTATGAAGGAGCATCAAGGCTCACCATCCTTTGGTTGATACATGTTCCTTTATTTTTTATTTTTTCATATTTTAGTTTCAGTTGTTGGGAAACCCTTTTTCCTTCATGTCAAAGGGGGAGAGGTTTGAAGAAAAATGAAATGTTGGGGTTAGGGGGAGAAGTGTTGTAAATAAGGAGTTTTGTAAATATTATTTTTGGCACATGTTTCCTTCAATGACAAAGGGGGATATTGTTGGAAAAATGAAGAACATCTCATTTTGTTGTTTTTCTTGTCATTGATGTTACCCTAATATATGAGTTTCAACTACAAGCTCAAGTCTGAATTTGTTCCAGTATTCTAGTCTAGTATCTGAAGTTGTATAATGTTTATATCCTTTGGTATTTTGGTATACCCTCTAGTATTTTGATCTACATTTTTTTGCTGGTGATTACTATTGCTTGCAGTTTTGGGAAATGATTTATGGATTCTGGAATCACGTACATTCAAGATTTTACATACTCAGATGCTCATATGGTGTATCGATGTTACTTTTTTTTTTCTATTAGG
>VDFB02137861.1:0-25845 GCA_007258455.2 Sequoia sempervirens
CGCTATAAACACATAATCAAAGTCTCAACAATTCATGTACAACCCTTTTAAAATCATGATATCAAAACACTTGCCACATCAAGGGCACATAAAGAGAGAACATCAACTGACAATCATCTCAAGCCTCTGGAAGCCAAAAAGAATGAAAACCCACAAACAAGGGTAAAATGAAGCAACACAAGTTTTTCCCCAATAATTCCAACACAAGGATAAAATTTCCCTCAAATATGAGATTAACTCCGAAAAGCCACACAAAGAAAGTTTCATCAAACCCCATCCACAAATCAATCAACTCTAAAACACAAATACAATCCATATATCCACAATGGTGTCACCTCAAAAAGGAATCATAGAAGAAAATCAACCTTTAATTCAACAAAAATCACTCAACATCCAAAAGCCACCAATTAGGCATTCCACGGGAGACCTCAATTTTCTCCTCACAAGAATCCCTTAGAGTGGTACGTAAATCACCATCATAAAAATCAGAAAACATGGTAACAACAACAATTATCTATTCACATTATCAATTAGAACAAAATCAATCTTCTCAACAAACAGGCCAATTACAATCTCAAAGTTCTAAATAACTATCCATATAAGAACCTCATCGATTAGACACTCGAATTGTCATAAAGTGATCCACTAGCTAACAATCCAAATGAAATAATTAAGAATGAAAACTCAATTCAAGGAATAATTTATTTCATTGATTCAAGTTTATAAAACTACCATAATGAAGTCAAATAGAGTTTACTATAATACTTAACCATGGCCAAGGATACACAATTCCATAAAAGTTCAGTACAAACACCCATGACACGATACTCAACAATTACTTAATTAGAATATACAAATAAGAGAATCATTGTTCCTAATAAATTTCTATAAGATGCGAGGAGTTAGATATTAAGATAATATTTATTTAATTCTTAAACTAAAAGGAATATAAAAGAATTAAAAGATATCACGAAATTAGTACTATAAAATTAAATCACCAAATAAGAGAACATATAAGAAAAAGTCAATATATACTTCATATTTTAATTTTCATTATATTAAAATAAATCTCAAGTTAAAATTTTTAACCTACCTTTCCAATCTAAATTAGATACAATGATTAATAATATTCTAAAAGAACATATGTTTCCTCTTAAAGTAACAAATGTGAGGATTCTATACTTCACCATCCTTAATAAATGATGACTAACTACGTGGCAAGATTTCATACCAACAATTAATAACTTTATTTATTCAAAACAAGATCCTTTAATTATATATCACCTCAACCAATATCCAACCTATTTATATTATTAGCTTTTAATATTGAAATCACTCCCCTAAAACTAATTAATCAATTTCCCCTATTCCTTCTCGCAACTCATTTACCTATTACCTATTAAAACAAATAACTTCCATATATTTCTATTGTATTTATTTTATGAATCTGTCGTAGATAACTCTTTCCCTATTAAACATTCTAGTTTATGGACCAGCTTAATTAATTAATCACCTAAAATAAGAATTACACTTTTACTTAATTCACTATAAATCCAATAATTAAGGACGAAGTCCCCATTCTCTAGAATATTGCAATATTTATAATTAATTTATTAAGCAAATAATCTAATAACTAATCTCTTATCAATTAAAAGGAAACACTAAATCTAATGACTAATTTATAAATAAGCATCTATAGATATTTATATTCACATTGAGGGGTAATTGAAAACATTTCCACACGATAAGGATTGATATGATAGTATTCTTAAGATTCATGTATTGAAGTGATATGGACTATAATTGTATTACGATATTTGACCCAAAAGAATGATATTATGGATATTACATATTTGTTCGAGAATATTATCCATTAATTTTATGGAGAAGTAGAAAAATAAAAAGTATAGGGAAGAGGGTGAATGAATGGACAAAATTTAAAATCCAAGAGAAGAAAATAACGTATCACTTTTGGAGGATTAAGTGAATGGACAATGGAAGACAAAAAGACCAACGAATATGGAAATAGTCATTCAAATGAAAGAGAGAGAGAGCACGAGGCAGATGAAGAAGAGACGGCGTGGGAGAGAGAAAAGGAGATTCAAATGCTAACCAGTGTGCTAAACTCTACAAGTAAACCTGAAATCGAAAGAGAGTTTATTTAAATCTATATACCCTACCATGTTCCAGGGCACCACTGAGACAGGTTATCAATGAAACCAGTGAGATTATTTAATTTACTCCACCTTTGCAAGTCTAAACGTTGCAGCTATGACGGGTTGCCAATGGTTTCAGGGAGACTATTTAATTCTGTACAATGCCTCAACTCTTAATGGCGTAACAGTGACAGGTTGCCAAGTATATTAGAAAGTGAATATTGGAATTTGGAAATATCGCCATCTACTTGCATTATTATCAAATCTCAAATGTTATCACAAGACTGAAGGGAAAGAGAAAGGTGAGGTGCAAAAAACGTGACTTAAGAGAAGGAGAATTAATGTACAACTTTTTCTGTTTTGAACTAGATGCATTTCTGATTAGAGGCGAGTTTCCAGAGACGCGCTCAAGATTGAAGTTTGGAAATTAATCTTCCCACAAATAGCGGAAATCTCTCTATCATGTTAGTGATTGACATTAGTTTATTTTCAAGTGCTGGAACTGCATAGATGACAGAAGAAATAAGCAGAATATGTAAATTTTAAAATTCCCAATTAAGATGAAGCGCCGCAGCTGAGACAGAATGATAGTGAAATCAGAGAGATTATTTAAACTTTTAAACATCCTAATATGTTCATTCAATACCAAAGGGCGGATATCCATGTTTTAAAGCAATAATATATCTTCCTCTCTATCATCCGAGATAGTCCTAGAGATCTAAGAAATGTTGGATTTAAGAATATGAAACGATTCTTAAACTAATAAGTTTCAAAGAGAAAGATGTTTGTATAATTTAAACTTGAGACCTGATGTTTTATTAAGGCCTGTAATAGACATGAGTAAAATATATATACAAATTCCCCAATTTAAGAGCAATAACCAGAGCATATAAAAATTCCCCAATTTAAGGAAAACTGCCAAAGCACTGAGGGCGGTATATTGTTGAAAGTGTCTAACCGAAATAATTAAAGAAAATGAAAGATCAAGATAGAAAAGAACCTGACTAAGTCGTTACCATGCAATCTAACATGCCTGGATGAAAATAGAACCCCGCCATTTAAATCATACCAAAACGATCCCAATAATCATTAATAGCAGACGAATAAGAAGGTGATTCAAATATATCCTCTTAATTGATGCTCACAGAAAATCCACTGGATATTTTGTGGGGGGCCAGTCTCAGATTGGATGATAGGGAGAACTCGCTCCAATGCATGGGTAAAGAGAAAATTTCAATCATAGGGTATGGATGAAGGGATGTGGGCATTTTCTTTTGAGATTCTCCCAGATCCTCCTCCCTCAGAGTTGTCTCTTGAATTCTAATTTATGAGTTTCAAAGATTGAAATCTCTGCCTGGAAGGTGATGAGACAAAGGAAGATAAAGCGTATACCATCTTTTCCAGCTTCTCTTGCCTTTTACTCTTCCCAAAATCTTATCACAATGCTTTATTATTATTTATTTATTTAGCATTAAATGATTCTTTTTCCATTTTTCAACTGATTTCCTTGCTTTAATCCTTATTCAATCTTGAGTTCAAATTTTTAAACATTTTATCTATGTTAATATTTAATTAAATTCACTTATTAGACAATAATTATTTTTATTAAATTCATTTACTTACAATTTCTTTCATCTTAAAATAAGAAATTTTCAATGATAATACAATCAACATTTATTATTAAATCTAGCTCTTTATTTGATCCCAAACCAAATCAAGTGATCTTAAAAATTAGATTAATTTGATAAATTACATCTAGTCATAAGATTAGTGATATTGTCTAACATAAAAAATCAAATTAAATAATGCAATCCCAAACTCCTCATGACCTAGCAAATCACCAACCACATGCAACAAGCGAAAATGACATGGCCACCAAACAACCAATTTCCTAAATTTCAAGAATGACCAAAACGGAGGGACATTACAATTCTACCAATCTTAATCAATGATTTCTCTTCAATATTTTTAAAAACTCAAATTACTCGCATTGCCAATGAGTCCTTGGTCTACTAGTGAAGTTGAATGGTTCTAAATGAGTCAGATCAAGTCTTGCTAAGTGCAAGACCTTGACACTATAAGCGATGAGATTAGGATTGTGCTACCAACAAATTTAAGAAAATGCATACCCATCACTCCTTTACTTTCAACCAAAAAGATTTCAACTTAAAACTTGTACTAACATATCAAATAACACAAACAATCGAATGAAAGACATAAAATCCTCCATCAAAAAAAAATAAAATTACGCTTTGGAAAACTTTTCTCTCTTACTTTATCTTTTTCTTCTTTCATTCCTTGTCCCAAAACTAAACTGATCATTCCCTGTTTCGTTGTCTCGCTTCCCAACCACACTTTCCTTCGTCTATTCACATCACGTATACTTCAACCTTCACTTTCAACTTCGTATCCATCTTTAGCTTTGTTTTTTAATGCTCACGTACTTTCCTCTCCTTTTCTACCTGCATTTCCTTCCTCTCCTCTCTCATTTCTCTCCTTCTACGATTTGTTTTACACAGGACGTCAAATCTTCAGCGTATTTTCTGTCAGAATATTACCTTTCTCTTCTGTCACTGTTCGCCACCACTTTATTATAATATTAATTTACCTCATGATTATATAAATTAATTTGCTTTATTCAACTAAGTTAAAGATATTTATTTCTATTTGTATAGATTTCCGAGATTTCTCATGATTTTTAAATAAAATTATATTTAAGAGCTAACATGCAATCATCCTACTACTTTATTTCACAATTAATTTGCTTCTATTTAAAAAGATTAGATGTTAGATTTGCATTATTTCTTCTTTTCATCTCGCCATTTTTAAAGCCAACATGTTATTAATTTATTTGCTATTAATAATATTATATTTGGTTAATCCATTTTAAGGACTGATAAATTTATGTAAATATTATGATCTGTATTTCATACAAATTTTTATATAAAAACATCAAATTGTATGTATATTCATCTTCTGGCTTATAAAAAATACTTATAATATTGTTTAAAATACCTATATTTTAAATTATAAAAATAATTGTACTTTAAACTACTTACATCTTATTAGTAGCATGCATAAAACAACTTTTTTGTATGGTAAGTTATAAAAGACTTAATTTTATTCAAAAGAACATTATATTTTGACTTCTTTGATCAATCAGATACATTGTATGGATGCATGTGTTATAATTATATATATGTATATTTGATGATCATACATACAAATTTTGTACAAAGAACAATTTCTGATTTGAAATTTCTACAGTCCATGACAATAGTCTGCTGAGATTTTTGGATTGAAACTGTCCATAATTTTTTACATCAACATTTTGGCTTACACTTCTCTCTAACTTGTACACTATAATGGACCATGAAGTATGATGCAAAAATTTGTAAACTCAAATAAAAACTCAGAGCTTTCAATTCACCCAACCTAAAGAATTTGACATTAAAAATCTGACACGCAATCATATACCAACCGTTTTCAGTAAAACCTATCCTCATCAACATGTTGTAATTAATGTACCAACAAGACTAGTTCTTAACAAAAGAAAGCTATTCCCATTAACATGTACTCAAATAGCTGAATTTTACAATAAAATTATCCCCATAAATATGTAGCTGTTCATATAAGTACTACTTGTGTTTACAATAGAGGCTATACCCAACATATTGACTTCCAATTTTTTAAAAGAAACTCTGCGTCTATTTTCTTGATAGTGAAAACTTCAATTCAATCATTCTATTATTCAATCCACTTGCAAACCATACTCTCTTAAAAGCTGTTTAAAAAAAGCTATCCCCAACATATTGTGTTTTATAAGAAATTTTTCAACTATCTTGTAGTCCATGAAAACCTCCAATACATTATTCTATTTTTCCTTTTACTTGTTAACTATATTAACCATATTCACTTATGAAACTCCTATCTACGATACAAGCTATCCCAACATTTATATCCTCCTATTTTTTAAATAAAAACTCATAGTCAGTGAAAAATTCCAATACATTATTTCTATTTTTCCTTAACTTGCTAATCATACTCTCTTAAGAAAACTTTTAACATATTACTTTCTAAACTTTTTATAGTAAACTCTATATCTTTTACAGAAAACCAAAACCTCCAATACATTATTATTCTATTATTTCTTTTACTTGCTATCCACTCGAGTAAGAAACTGTTTACAAGAGAAGCTATCCCCTGCATCTATCTCATAAATAATGAAGACATCCAACACATTATTTTATTATTATTATTTCTTTTAATAATCATACTCTCTTAAAACTTAAAAAATAATCCATAAACTAATCCTGGACTGTTAAAACCCCACATTCATTATTCCATTTAATAATATATCCGTTAATACTTTAACTTGAATTGCAAGATTTATCCACCGTAACTTCAGAATGCACAGTGTTTCTCTGCATCAAAAATTTCAGCAAAAAAATTACTACTGTATATCTCTCGCCAAATTATACAACCAGAAACATTACCAAGGTAGAATGAAGTCCCCTGTCAAACTGTCATCTACTTCTATGTCTTTAGAGCCTTACTTTTTAGTCTTTGTTGATGTGGGGATATCCTAGATTTACTTTTTCACTTTTATAGGAATCTAGCTAGCCAAGATCCCAAGATCCTGTAAAAAGTGCCTTCCAATCTTTTAATTACAACCACTGGTCCCAGCCATGGCCGCTCTGCTCTGCTCTGCCATGGCGCGCCTTTTTACACTAAGTTGTATAACTCTCTCAACAACCAATTTTAAAAAGCTGTTTAACTTAGTTTTCTAAAGTAAAACAAGTTTTGCAGTGACGAATTTATAGGGAACATAAAACATCATAATCTCTATCAATCCCATATAAAAAACAATAATGGAATGCAGAGGAATAAAGCAGCTTTAGGTCTGTAGTGTCCAGTACAAGACAGAAAAATCATATAAAGACAGAAGAATATTGACAGACATAGACAGGCAGCAATAATTTACGAGAGAGTCGGATGCAGAGATCTTGCAAATCCGTTAATGGTGGTGTAGCTCTTTGAATTGAAACCCAGGCACCCAAACAGCCCCTGCCGGTAGGGCAAATACGTCTTACGCCGCAGCTCCTCCGCCTGCGCTCTATTCGCAGTATAATGAAGCTCATGTGCAGAGACCGGAACCCTCCTGGCGCCAGGGCCATTAACACTTCTGTTGCTCTGGTTTCCAGAATTCGGGACAGAATTAGAAGCATTCTTGTTCTTAGCCTTAAATTTTTCACCTTGCTTGGCAGAAGACGAGCCTGAGCCTTCCTGGGGTGTTTTCTTGGCGGACGCCTTGCTGGAAGACAAATGCTGCTGCTTGGCCGGGATATACTGGAAAAAGAAAGCGCCCAGAGCTTCTCCCTAGTGTGGCCTCTGCCCTCACTCTTACTCCTGTACAGAAAATCCTTAAGACTCATCCACCTCTTCGACCCGGATTTTCCCTTCTTAGACGAAGCCACGGCAGCAGCTTCGCCATTTTTAGCTTTTTCATCTTCTTCATTCTCTTCCAATTTGCAGGGCTCTGCTTCAGACCCGGGCAGATGCCATTGCGGTTCGCTTCTGAGAGGCGACAGCGACCTAGTCCGCCTGTGCCTAGACTTGTCACGGCACAACCCACGCTCTCGACATCTACCCGTACTCGCATCCTCCTCTGGATCTTCGCCCTCATCTTCCAGATCAATGAGCGGGCGCAGAGCCTGGGGTTTCTCCAGATGCGCACTGAGCTTCATAGGCCGAATCTGGCCATTACAGAACAGCTCATCCGCAGAAGCAGCACCTCCCTCGAACTCAGAAAACCGCGCGCTAAACTCGAAATCCGAGCCCGACCCGCTGGGGGACGCGTCGGCCCGAGAAGCCGCTTCCTCCTCCATTTTTGGGCTCTGCTTCCGGTCGGGCGAGCGCACAGGACTAGTCGGTGCGCTGAAGAAGAATCCGCCACGGTGGCGTCCGGGACTAGAAGGGGCACTCATATAAGGCGAACTACAGGCACTCTCATACACATAATGATTACCACCACCATTGTTACTCATGACAGGCGATCCAATCCCAACAACCCGCAATGTCTCCATTCGTTTCTCCTCACCTAGACACACAAATCTTACCGCTTTGAATCAGAAAGCTCATCTAAAAAGAGATGAAATGAAACGATTTGACAGAGGCCGGCCGGCAGTTCTAGATAACTATAAATCTTGCGGAACACGCAATAAAGGCCGCCATCTATCAAAATCTTTAATCCCAATCCAACTCCGTCCTTTGCACTGGCCTAACTAAAAACATGGCATTTGCTTATCGTCTTCGCTCAACAGTTTATATTATATTAAGCTACAAATCCTGACACGCTTGCAGACGGTCACCTATAAATAACTCTCGAAGCCTTATTAACTCTACCAAATTGACCCCGTGTTAAGTATCGCGGTTAGACTCTCACGTGCGGAGTGTGCGGATGTCATGTGCCCGTTTATTCGGAGGCGATCTTCCCGAGGTCGTGGTTTCATTAACACTAAACTGGCTCAAACTGCTCGTTTACTTAACGGCTTAGATGAGGTCCAAATAAGTTGGAATGAATGTTGAGCGTTCGTACTCGAGTTTGTGTGAGCGTATGTAGTCCTTGTCATTCAAAATAAATTAAGGCATTATGGTTCTTCTGACAGTTTGCTTATGTGCTGTATATTGCTAAGCACGTAATGTGAGGTCACGTCTACAAGCGACTTTACCAAGTCAAACAAGATATCAAGCTGGTAGGTACCTTACACCTCTTTTGTTTTTGTTTTTTAAAACTCTCTAGAACCTAATTGTAACGAAATAAAATTAACCTACACTATTTTTTCCTAATTGTAAGGAAATAAAATTAACCTACATTATTTTTTCTTCATCCTTATGATTACATCTAAAATTATGATCTTGATAAGTCCGGAATTATAGTCTCCTACCCACCCTTGTGGGGATTATAGTTGGGTGGATGAGAGGCTAATGTTATCGAATGCCTATGCTCTTACTTGAGATGGAGAGGAAAAGGCCATAGGCTCCCATCACTCGACTAGGCCTTTCGGGGACACCATAGTGATGGGGAATCATCAACACCACATATATCAAATTGTGATGTCAAAAAATATTTGAAATTGGTTTTTAATCAAAAGTATTTTTTAATTAATTAATTAAATTAGAAATATTTTTACAATTGAATCGACAATGTTTTGGTTATCACTTTCTTAACATGGCTATTTGTAACTTGGTCCTCATGATACACTTGTGTTCTTTGTATTGATGTTAACTTATGAAACGTATGCACTTGCACTTTTAACTACGCAATGCTCATTTTAGTGTCAAGAAGCACTTGTACGAACATGTTATAGACAGGAAATTCTTTTTTACTTCCTTGATAAGAGTCAAGACTCATTGCTGATATACAAGATACCTAAATGAAAAATCAAAGTATAGTATCTATTGATGTAGATATTGATATGATGTATATGATATTTTAATGCTTTGATTTAATGTGTTTCAATGATCTCATACCATATTAATGGTGTGAGCTTATCTTTAAATAGAAGATCCCTAGCATCCAAATTGAAGTATTTGGGGTGCAAAATAATGAGTCATTGTCAAATATTTAAAATATTCAACTCAAGAGAGAAAGAAAAGAGAATTAAATTAGAAAGAGAATATGATAAGGTGGACCTATTTAAGGGATAGGTTCTCACTAGCAGTCAAGTCCAAAGCATAAGAATAACTAAATAAAGGATTTGATCTAAACCATTTGTCATTAGGATAGATAATAGTTGATAGATTTTAGATTTTAAGTCAAAGTTTATGCAAAAATAAAATAAATTAAGTATTAGGAATTTACATTTACATCAAGAAAAATACAACATCAAATACCCACTACATAAATGATAAAGGCGTGTACCTTATTGACATTGAAAACCTTGCTATAATAAACGTTACTAAAAATTAGATCTTAAATAGCGTATGTTGATCCTCAAATGAAGATCAAGATCTTGTAATGGAAAATCTCATAGAAGATAAATATTTTAGAGATTTGTTGGGAATAGGATGCCATTTAATTGCAATCCTAAACATTATTTCATGTATCTCCTAAGTCCTTGGAAAGTGTTCCCCAACACTAGGATTAGAAAGAGATTAAATTCAAATGAAATGAACATGTAAATTGACATTTGTAATTAATTCTAAATGATAGGAACATGTGGGGACGCTCATGAAGAGCTCCTACAAAATAGGAGCACATGGGGCACCCACATGGAAGGTGGAACTCACCTTAAGTTAAGTTAATTGTTTGGAGAAAAAGATAACACTTTTGGAATGCATGTAAAGATCCTAGAAGTTAGGGATTGATGTTTACATGTATGAAGTTCAATTCAATTCAGTATCAGTTCAGTTCAGTTATGTTATGTTATGGTTTAGTTATCTTCAATTGCATGTAGTTAGTTTCAGTTGAATGCTAGTTGACTTTAGTTAACTTGGAATGCATGACTAATGACTTGAGTTGCATGACAGATAACAGGTGACTACTTTCAATTAACAGAGATTGACTTGGAGCCACCTTGGGCGCCCAAGTTGGCTTCTTGGAGTTAACACTTTTGCATGTTAATATATTTCAGAAGGCTGAGTTAAGTGGGCCCATTCTTAGGCGCCAGCTTTGAGGATAAGCTTTGAAGATATCTTTGGAATAAAGGTTGGGTTATGACTTTTGTTTGGGATGCCCAAATGGATGGAGTTGATTTGACATAGTTCTTCACGGTAGAACTCTACTTGCAAGAGATGGGCGTAGGTTTGTGAGATAATCATTGAGCTTTGTAATTGTAACTCTTTGGAGTTTACAAGGTTGATTATTGCCTATTTATCCCAAGCAAGTTGAAGAGAGTTTGTATCAGATTTTATTGCAGGTTGTGAAGAAGAATTGTTGAAGGAAAAATAAGCATATCAAGCAAGGATTGGAATTATTGTAATCTTATTCCGAGATTAAATAATACATTGATTCTTGGTGGATTTTTTTTTCCCGAAAGGGTTTCTTCATGGTATATGTTGTGTAACTTCTTTATTTTGGTCTTATTCTTCTACAATCTTCTGTCTACTTCTACAAACATTAAAATGAATTAAATAGATAATCATCCACAAAGAAATTGTAACAAAGAATACTTAATTAGATCTATAGCTAAAATAGTTTTACAAAGTATTAAGCTACATAATTACCTCCATTTTCAACATTTGGTATTAGAGCTAATGGTTGGGTAGAGTTTGGGACGCCTTTCTCTTAAAAGTTTGAAGGTTTTTTAGCTGTAGTGGGAACTTTTACTATTGTGTTATTGCTGATTTTGGAAAATAAGTTTGTTACAATAAGTTCTAATTCTCGTTTAGATATTGAAAGATTCAATGGATCTAATTATGAGATGTGGAAACTAAAAATGGAGGATCTCCTTGAAGAGAGAGATTAGTGGTTAGTTGTTGGTAATGAGACAAAGTCACCTACAACGATGTCAGATGAGGATTGGGCTAAGCTTGATAAGAAGGAAAGAGGGACCATAAGATTATGTCTTGTTGATGTTGTTCTCTTGAATGTTTCAGAAGAAACTACTACATATAAGTTGTGGAAGAGAATAGGTGATATCTATCAAACCAAAATTCTTACTAATAAGTTGTATCTTAAAAGATAGTTGTATTCTTTAAAGATGAAAGATGGTGATTCTATTGCAAATCATTTGAATGTTTTTAATTTGATTCTAAGTCAATTAGCATTTGTAGATGTAAAGCTAGAAGATGAAGATAAATGAATTTTGTTACTTTTCTCTTTACCAGAATCTTGGGAAAATCTAATTGTTGCTATCAGTGGTAGTGGTGCAAATCCAAAGATGGACAATATAATTCCTACTCTCCTATTAGAGGAGATGAGGAGGAAGTCTAAAATAGAAATCCAAGATGCCTTGTTTGTAAAAGTTAGGCCTGAGAAAAAGGAACCTAAGGGAGACAAGGAAGGAAAGGGTAAGTTTTAAGGACGGAGTAAGGTAAAGTGTTGGAACTGTGGGAAACTGGGACATTTGAAGAAGGATTATAAGAACAAGAAAAAGAGTTTTGATTCTTCTACAGAGGAATCCTCGGATGATGGTAATCATGCATTGATAATTTCATGTAAAAATGTTAGTCATGACTCTTTGCTTAAGGTTAAAGAGTGATCTTCATAAAGAGGATGGTAGTCATGATGTCATGTGTAGCTCGTACCATGGTTCAGTGGGAGTTGTTAGCAGTGGTGTAGATGCATCATTGGTAAGGTTATCTTCATGTAATTGGGGATATGTTTTTTCTTGGTTTAGAGTGGTTGTTATTATGTCATGGTTTACTCTTGATATGCATTTAGAGTTTGGCATGGTACTTGTTCTCTTGAGATCAGGATGTATATATGTTGTGGTGCATGTGATCTCCTAGTAGGAGATGGTTAGATCATGTTGTTGTTATTTTTTTCGTAATTCATGATTGGAGATTTGACATTGATCTTGTGTAGTTTTCTTAAGTATTAGGTACATTAATGATTTGCTTGATTACTTCATGATAGTGCTATGTTGCATTTGGAGTTTGGCATGGATTGGTTGGTTATAGGTCCTAATGGATACTTGGAGAAATAGGTGAAGCTTGAGTTCTCTTATGGTAAGAGATATATGTTGGAATGGTTACTTGTAAGAAAAGTTTTTTCAACAATAAATACTGATAATCCTACACCTTGGTTGGATGTTCAACACACTCGGTGGTTTCAAATGCCTCCAAAGAGGCAATTTGGATACAGAGACTTGGGAAAGGTATTGGTTTTAATTGCAAGCAAATTAAACTTGAATGTGATAGTCAGAGTGCTATGTGTTTAGCCAAAAATCCTATGTATCATGCTCGTACTAAGCATGTTGATGTTTAGTATCACTTTGTATGAGAAATGGTTGAGAGTGGGAAGGTATTAATTGAGAAAGTTGACACTTTAATTAATGTTACAAATTATCTTATGAAACTAGTTCCTACAGATAAGTTCTCTTGATTTTAATCATTTGCTTGGAGCTTCATGATTATGCAAGTTGTATTTGAAGTTGGCATGGATTGATTAGTTGGTGTAGGAAGGCCATTGGCCTTGAGTCCTATACTTGATTTATAATAATGATTCCTTGTTTAGAATAATTGCAATGTATAATGTCAATTGGAAGAATGTTGGGAATGGGATGCCATTTAATTGCAATCCTAAATATTATTTCATGTATCTCCTAAGTCCTTGGAAAGTGTTCCCCAACACTAGGATTAGAAAGAGATTAAATTCAAATGAAATGAACATGTAAATTGACATTTGTAATTAATTCTAAATGATAGGAACATGTGGGGACGCTCGTGAAGAGATCCTACAAAATAGGAGCACATGGGGCACCCACATGGAAGGTGGAACTCACCTTGAGTTAAGTTAACTGTTTGGAGAAAAAGATAAAACTTCTCTAATGCATGTAAAGATTCTAGAAGTTAGGGATTGATGTTTACATGCATGAAGTTCAGTTCAGTATTCAGTTCAGTTCAGTTCAGTTATTATGGTTCAGTTATCTTCAGTTGCATGTAGTTAGTTTTAGTTGAATGCTAGTTGACTTCAGTTAACTTGGAATGCATGAATAATGACTTGAGTTGTGTGACATATAACAAGTGACTACTTTCAGTTAACAGGGGATGATCATTCTTGCATGAATGGTGGAGAGATATGTTTTAGTTAACAGAGTTTGACTTGGACCCACCTTGGGCACCCAAGTTGGCTTCTTGGAGTTAACACTTTTGCATGTTAAAATATTTCAGAAGGCTGAATTAAGTGGGCCCATTCTTGGGCACCAAATTTGAGGATAAGCTTTGAAGATATTTTTGGAATAAAGGTTGAGTTATGACTTCAATTTGGGATGGCCAAATGGATGAAGGAGTTGATTTGACATAGTTCTTCACGATAGAACTCTAATTGCAAGAGATAGGCATATGTTTTGTGAGATAAGCATTGAGCTTTGTAATTGTAACTCTTTGGAGTTTACAAGGTTGATTATTTCCTATTTATCCCAAGTGAGTTGAAGAGAGTTTGTATTAGATTTTATTGTAGGTTGTGAAGAAGAATTGTTGAAGGAAAAAGAAGCATCTCAAGCAAGGATTGGAATTATTGTAATCTTATTCTGAGATTAAATAATACATTGATTTTTGGTGGAGTTTTTTCCCTAAAGGGTTTCTCCATAGTATATGTTGTGTAACTTCTTTCTTTTGGTCTTATTCTTCTATAATCTTCTATCTACTTCTACAAACATTAAAATGAATTAAACAAATAATCATCCACAAAGAAATTGTAACAAACAATACTTAATTAGATCTACAGCTACAATAGTTTTATAAAGTATTAAGCTACATACTTACCTCCATTTTCAACAAGATTAACTGTCATATTTGACACCATATATTTGAAGGTACATCATATATTTCAAAGATCACAAAAAGATAAATTTTAATGGTAAGAAATTAGGAATAAGTTTGTAATATACATATGATGCACTTGGCATACGACAAATTCACCGCTAGCAATTCACCGACGGAAAATTCACCGCCAGCAATTCATCATGGGAAAATTCACCACCATAACAAATTCACTGCCAAGTAAATTCACTGTTGCGAAAAATTAACCACATTAATATTTTTAATAAAATCAAAGTTTTTGAAATATATATTAAAAAATATTAATACGGTTAATTTGCGGCAGTGAATTGCTTGCAGTGAATTTGTCATGGCGGTGAATTTTCCCATAGTGAATTGTTGGCGGTGAATTTTATCTCGGTGAATTTTCCTAGAGCTGATGCACTTGACTAACATACATACACATTGAGGGAAATCTTCTTGTATATGCTCCATATCGAATGAAAGTTTTTGAAAAATTATTTTGTGTTCAAAAATTCTTGTGTATGGAAAAACTAAGATTGTTGGACTTCAATGTTTAAACATTTTTTTTGAATTTTAGTTAAAAGTAAATGCATATGACTAAAGAAAAGTTACTTTTTACAATATTTTATACTAGACTAGTTTGAGTTGTAAGAGTTTGAGGCTACTATTATGACCTTGTCATTAGATTTGTTTTTTCATTGTAGTTGTTTTTTTGTGAGCTTTATGATTTTATAAATTTCAATATTATAAAACTCATTGGTTAATGTGTTACAAGCAAAATGAATAGAATGTAACAAATTCCAACCAATCTAACTGTATATTATTAAAAAAGTGAAAGTGTCAAATTCCAATCTCTAGTAGAAAATAGTGTGCATTTATTACAAGCATGTAATGAAATAGGGAAAAGTCAACTCATTGCATCAACATTATTTACAAGCTTCCTCTATAATGCTACTAATATAAAGTAACAACCAAAACATATATACATCTTATATTGAAGCCTATGAAAAAGACCTTCCATTTAGATTGAATGGATGCATTATTTTAAAAAAATGAAAGTGTCAAAGTCGAATATATAGTAGAAAAGAAAGATTGCATTCTACAATGTTGGCCCACAATTCTTTAAATACGAAATGTCACAATGAATAGAATCAAAAAGTGATATGAAAATAATTAGTTACAATATTAACTATTTTTATAGTCAAAATGAATAGAGTTAAAAAAATCAACTGTAAAATGAATTACAAGTCTAATAGCTTACATTAGACTAATAAGAATGTTCACAACTATTATCCAATAAAATGAGAGATAAAATATTTTTTATTTTTTTTAATAAATTTAAGAAAAAATATATATTAGAAAATCTAGTCAAATTGTTTTAATTTTTCTCTTATTAATTCATTTATCACAAACTAATAAAATTTAACAAAAGCAAAAGGAACCAATAAGATCAAAAACAAGATGTAAACTTTTCTCCTCTAAAATAAAATTTAATTTTATAAAAATATGTTTTGTAAAACCAATAAATATTCCCATTTAATTGGTAATTTACAAATATTAAATTTTATAAGGATATTACATTGGATGGAAAATGACTAGTCCTCAATGTATGCATTATAATTTATAGAACCAATAAGACTAGTTTTTTAAATTTCTTTATTATTATTACTAAATTTAATTTATAAATATTATTAATAATTTTAAAAAAATATATGATGATGATGATATTTTTATATTTGTTATATCCAATTAGCTTATAGGATATATATAAAATTTTAGATTTAATTTGAATAATTTGTTCTTAATGCAATGATTAGCAACATGATAAATTGAATATATGGAAGATAGCAAATAACTCGACACTAGATTAATTTTATGTTATTCATTTTCAAGGTCTAAATCTAATCCTTGATTTATCCATCACCCTAATTCAAATTCATGGAATTGATCTAGGTCCTAGTTCTACAAATTATGAAAATGGACCCATCTCTTCAAAATTCAAAATCAAAATTTTGGCCTAAACATTTCTCTCTATTTATTCAATATAATCCAACTTAAAGCACCAAACGTTTGAATTCCAAGGTGTTGTGTGAAAGAACAGACTCTAATTCATTTGAAACATCTGTGAATAATTTTAATGTGCATCTAGCCCCTAGCAAGAGAGCTTTATTGCACATTGCATTATGATAAAAAAAATTAATATCTATATGTGTCCTAGTTATATTGCATGATTGCTAATTAGCATCAATCATTGTAAAAAGTTGTTAAATTAGTCTCTAGAGGTTTAACCAAAGGAGAATAATCATTGCCTAGATAACTCCCTTATCCATATTACCATTTTTATGTAGATTGCAAACATCAAGGAAAACATGTTACAAAACTAAAATTTAGTGAATTTCATATCCATTCAAAAACATTAAAACTACAATAATCACATGAATGCTCATATAGTCATGAAAATAAACTAAATAGTTAAAAAGTATTTTGTCTAATTCACATGTAATCATTTAGCAAGCCCTAATGTTTTAGTGTAGGGGTAAATCAAAAGAAAACATTTGGAAATGTCAAATCAACACTAAATCAAGAGTTAACTACCATTTATTTATTTAAATCATGTGTATTTAATTCAATATTATCAATCTTATTTCTTAATGTTAGAGTAAAATAAGAAAATCACTATTAATTAATTAATTATTAGGTCCTGTTTTTACTTTATTACACTTAAACTATACTTAGGAAAGTTCTTTTCTATTCTTAGGTCAATGAGATTTTTTATCTCAAAGCATAGGATGAGGACACTTTCCATGCTCTAATTTGATCCTCACCTAAGGCTTCATCTAGGGTTGCTTTTTTTCATTTTATAAGGATTCATTTTGTATATCCAATCATCCATTAATCCATTCAATTTAGAAGCTCAATCATGATGTTTTTTATATCAATTTAATTATCAAGGTTGCATAGCAAATCAATTACTTTTATCTCTCCATGTGATATGGGTTTTGGTTGTAGGTGATTTATGAGAGTTGTGGGGTTCAACAAGCAACTCCAACATGGTATTAGAGCTATCTATTAGCTTCAACATGGTACTGGAGCACCAAATCTATGACTTCATGTCCCTTTTTTTGAGATTTGACCTTGAGGAAAAAATCAATGCATCATGGAGAAAAATGGACATCACTGTTGTATCTAAAAGGCTAAGAAAACTTAAGATTTCCTATTCAAATTTCAACATTTGAGTAGTTGAGAAAGAATTTTTTTAAAAAGGTTTCATAATTTGTGTGTGTAAATTTTGTACAAACGTACGGATCCATATGACCATTTAGCTATAACAATGATGTACAAGAGGCCACCATTAATTTGTGTTCATCATTTATGTCTAGAGGAGGTATAGGTAAAAGGAATTCTATTTAAAAATATTATAAAATTAAAAATCAAAGAAAAAATAGGCTTTTTTCTTGCCAAGGGTACACATGATACCTTGTTGCTAACAGGCTCCCTAGGCCCCACATGATTGTTGACTATCATTCCTCTCAAATATTACAAAAACCTATCAACAATGTTATTCATAGATCCCAACAACATTTAGAAACTGGCTACCAAACCTCAAGCATGCCCACAACTATTTTTGGCACCTAAAACCATCACTAGTGGTTTCATAACTCTACAAACTATTTTTTGACTAGTTAGTGTTTCTTGGTGACTTAAGGGAATATTTCAATGGTTTGAGAATATTTTAGTGGGTGACATTAGAGCACCCTTGCTTGTGTTGGAAATCAAGGTAGAAATGTTGCAATAATAACTTTAACAATATGATTGCAAATCTAAAAATGATATCCAAGATTACCCACTTAAGATGATTATGTGATCTTAGCACATTCACAATAATAAAATAAAAACAATACAACAAGTTGAGAAGAACAAGTGACACAAGCTTTACGTAGAGAAACCCTTGCATGAAAAAAATTTCACACCCAAAGAGATCCAATGTATATATTAATCCTTCAAAGAGTATACATCAATACAACATCTCTCTATGAATTTTGGTAGTACTTTGTTTTTTATTATGGAACAAACAGGTTTTAAAGGGATCTGAAACCCTTAACAATCAGATAGCATAAGATAGAACATTAACAAAGCATAAACAAAAACAAAATGCTGCCCACTAAGACGAAAACAGTGGAAACCAGGGCAACACAACAAAAAACAGACAAAACACCACAAAACAACTAGTCCCTAGGCTAGGTTCCTTAGGATCTCCGCCGCCTCCTGCTCCAACTTGTCCATATTAAGATTAGACTTCTTGATCTCCTGGATGTTCACTAAAGCTTGGTCTGCCTTCCTTTTTAGATTTTCTCTGGTCCTGTTACTCGGTCCCCCACTATCTGACTACCCTTCCTCTTTGTCCAACTCAAGAAACACAACAGATTTAACATGATGAACATTTTCCAGGTTCTCCACCATGGTATTCATGGTTTGTGTAGTGGATTTTAAAATCTTATGGCTCATAACCAACACTTTGTGGAGAGAGTTTTTGATGTTCCTCAACTACTCCTCCATATCCGCTTGCTTGCCTTCATGGTTGCTTTTGAAATCCTGTAACTCATCCACCATTTTCTTGAGGCACTCAACCATATAATTCTTCTCTTCCTCAGTCCATAAATCAGTAGCCTGACCACTACCACTACCTTTGTTATTATCCTCATCAACTTTCTCCATTTTATTGTTCATGGCTCTTTGGTTCAACTTAATCTCCTTAATTTCAAAGAACACCCATCTCATTAGCCTAAAATTATCCACGGCCCCATTGTAGGCTATAGCAATAATATCAGTGGGAAATTCTTGTTCCTCCTTAAAATAGTGATCCCCTACCTTGAGATCCATAGGGAGACGGGGCCTCTCATCTCTATCGGTTGTAGGATGGCTGCAGAAAGAAACCAACTACGAGCCCTCTTCATTCTCATCATAGGAGGGGTCCTCCGACACCTTTCTCTTACCCTTCTTCTAAGGAGAATCCCTAGATTTTCCTTTCCCCTTTTCAACAACCCTTTCCTTAGATGAAGGTGTCTGGTATGGCAGAGCTGGCATGGCTTTAAAATGATCATGAATAAGGACAAGCAATCCTTCATGAAGGATAGAATACCTGGTAGGGTTCTGTTTATGGCTTTTCATACTGGCATTCAAAGAATAAGCGAGATAAAAAGGAAAAGAAATCCTGACCTGACGCCTGAAGTGATTAAGGAGGACGAAATGATACCCAAAGATTTTGGTATAGCGATTGTCTAGAGTGGCATACTCCATCAACACATTCAAGACCCTCCTCCAGTGTGAAACAATCATGTTTGAATCATAATAACTTCTAGAAGTCCTTCATAACTCCCCCCTCTCAACGTCTGACTTAGGAAATTTGTTGACCGCTTCGTCGGATTGCTTCTTGTCCCTGTAGAACTTGATACCCTCCGTCGAGAGGCCCGTAACCTCAACTACTAACTATTCATTAATGACCACTTGTCTGCCAAACAAGTTTATCTCACCATCCTTCCATTCTTTAGCAAAAACCCTAGTAACCTCTAGGTCCCAGCCATGGAGTTTCTCAATGAAGATAGTAATGCCACCATTTTCCAACTTCTTCCAAAGCTTCGGATTACTCCTTAACTGTTCACTGCTTATCATCTCAACCCTGTGACTTTATTTGTCCATCGTATTGCAGGTAGGAATAGAATAGTCCAAAAGCTCACCAAAACAAGTGCCTAAAATTCCCAGAAAGTGTGTGAGACTAACAACATGCAAATGGGAAATAAAGTAATTACTCCTCAGCCAACTAAGAATAATCATTAACTCTTAGTCCCAAGACTGCAGGGAAGGACACTCAACCATCATTCAAGGGAATGGGAAATTGCACCTTCTCATGAACACGGTCATGCGTCATCAGGGCCTTAACGTCAGCCTCCAACTCATCATACCCCTGCCACTTCATCTTTTTCTAAGCTTTAACTCCTTTGTTGGCAAAAAAATCTGCCACCGTATTTATTTCCCAAAAAGCATGCGAAATATAAATTTTCTCAAAGTTATTAATAATCTCCTTAGAAAGGTCTATCCAATTCTCTATAGACCATGAGGGTTTTTGTAGGCCATTTAGACATTGTATGATATTGTTCGAATCCCCTTCAATCCAAACATTTTTGAACTTCAATTGGCTAGCCAACTTCAAGGTCTGAAAAACTCTAGAGGCTTTAGCAACATGGTTGGTCTGAGTGCCTATGGGAACTGCCACTACCGCAATAAAGAAACCATTCTCATACCTTATTACCCCTCCACTCCCGACAGTCCCAGGGTTTCCCTCGGCCGCGCCATCAAAGTTGATTTTAACCTAACCAAGGGGAGGGATACTCCAAAAGATGCCATCTCTAGGTCCCTTGGTAAGCTTGGACATGTTGGACACATCCACATTAATTTTCCAAGCTCCCACCATTTTGATCTCATACTCTTGCATGCTAATCTTGCCTTTTCCTTTATACCTGTTATTGAGAAAATTAAAGTTTTCAACCATTGCTCTAGTTATCTTACCATAGACCACTTCCTTCAAGAGAGCCACATCCCTAAAGATTCTGTTAATGCATTCTTTCCAGATACCCTAGGCAAGGTGAGGAAAGATGTAGTCCCAAAGCAAATTCAGTGCCCAATTTTTTGAGGGGGCCTTCCATTGATTATAAAAATCCACAATAGTTCCAGGAAAAACCCAGCTGAGATCCCACATACACAAAATCCTACACCATATGGCATGAGCAAAAGGATGAAGGAGAAAAATATGTGAGGAATTCTCAGCCTCAGCACAACATAAGTAACACCTAGTAGGAAAAGGAGAACCCCCTCTTATAAAGATTATCATTAGTCAACAATTTGTTCTGAAGGAGAATCCAAATAAATATATTGACTTTCGAAGTAAGGTTGTGCACCCACACCTTAGCCCAAGCAGTTGGTAGTACTTTTTTACTTCATCTATTACAAATATGAAACAGATGAATAACTGATATATTTCTATGAGAGAGATAACGTATAAAATTTTAAATGAAATAACACCATGTTATAGACCTGAAATTCCAAGAGATGTGCAAATGTCAAGATGACAAGATTACATTAGGATCTCAAAGAAAAACTACAAAATAATTACTACACACATCAATGTACATGTATGCCAAAGTATGCAACAATAAATATGCAAAGGTATGAAAATACGAGCTAGGTAGTGAGTTTATATAGAACTAAGGAGAGGATGGAGGTAGAAAATCCAACCAAGAAGGAGTGTCCACCAATGTCCACCAAAAGTGGTAAATGCTCCACCCTTTAAGGATGGGGACAACTCATAACCTTATCTCCTAGTTATTAAATGATGTAAAATTACTTTATTATCCTAAGAAAGCTTAATAAAAGTGTAGGAAAACCTTTTACTAAGGGAAAATAAATTATCTCACTAGGAAATAAAAATCTACACCAACACCTCCCTCAAGCACAACTTAGAAGGATTTAAAATATGATGGGTCTCAAAAAATGAGGACAAGTTAGGTACCCATGTACATATAAGATCCCACCAAAGAAGAAGAAGCCCCCTCCCACAAAAAGGAATTTCCCCCCCATAATAGAGAGAGAGGGAGAGAGAAATGAAGTGGAAGGACAAAGAAGCCCCCCCCCAAAGAGATCCAATTGTAGATGTCCAAAATTAGATGTAGAAGATGGTCCATGATCATCGAACAATGTTCCTCCTCTTGAGAAGAAATAAAACTAAATGTGTATGCAAGATATCTCCCCACTCCTAAAAGGAATATGTAGGAAGAAAACTCAAGATGTATGGAGTCTTTGAACTCGATTCAAGTGTCCCCATGTCGATGTTGAAGGCTCTCACAATCAAATCAAGTGTTCTAGACCACACTGTTGAGAATGAGAACTCAAAATATCCTAGAGACTAATGTAGAACACAATCGAAATACTCAATTATCTCCTCGATCTCCTCTAAATTTTTATCCAAAGTATCCACACTCATGTCAAACTATGATAAATGATCATGTAGAGAATGAACAAGATGGTCAAATTTTTCCCTCAAAAAAATTGAAGAAGAATCAACTATGTTAAAGAGAAGATAAATATAATCAATAGTGTCTACCAAATTTGTAATATACATCTCCATAAACAAGTTTGAAATACTCATCAAGAGATCATCCCACAAAGATGAATCTAAAAGACAATGTATGTCTTGCTACAAAGAATCACTTGAAATTTTTGAAGAAGTAACACTGGACTCTAAAGTAGCAACAATAAATGGAGATGGAATGCAAGGTTCAATAATTAGATCACTTGTGAGAATAACCAATTTCAATCAACCAAAATTCTCCTCAAAATCAAAGTGCACACTAGAAGTGTGATCATCAGCCAAAGGATCAAAGTCATCATCAAGAATAAAATATAAAAAGGTGTACAACTGAGATGCATGATCAAACACCCCAGTAGCAATAATCTCTTTTCTCTCCAAAGCTCTGATAATAATTGAATTAGGAGTGAATTCCATAGTCTTCCCTTTTCCACTATGATTAACCTAATAGATGGAGAGAATATTATTGGACAAATAAGGTACACACAAAATACATCATTGAAAGTGCCATCCCCAATATCAACAAATTCCTTCCCAGTTACATTCATATATGTTAGGGTTCAGGCAAATTGGAGCAATAAACATTAACAATTATATGTAGATTAAATAACCTAGAAATATAATGAAGAATAACACAAAAGAGATCAATACAAAATTTAGTGTGGTTCACCCAATATGGGATACATCCATAAAAACTTAGCCATCTAATGATTTTATTATCCAGTACAAAACATTTTACAATCTCGCGAACACCATACCGCAACATACATCACAACCGCTTATAACAAGCTTTTTGGAACTTTCTAGAATTAGGGTTTTAAAAAGTCATTTTTTATTTGTTAGTTAAAAAACTAACTACCGACCCCTTGATGTGTCAACGATAAAACCTTGATGTGTTAACTACCAACGAGGATATGTAAAGAGTGTACAATATTTGCATGATTAGTCACCACATACTGACAATCTCCCACTTGGATATTGATCAAGCTCCACGCCAAACAATCTCCCACTTAGAGACTGATCCTGGATGACACTACTACATTGGCAACTCCCACTAGATTACAGGTCTAGCTAGTTTCTTATGTCCATCATTATCAATCATGAAAGCCAACAAAAACTGATGAGGAAATTAGTTTCTCCCATGTAACTGCCTTTGTGAACATATCTGCAGGATTCTCACTTGTATGAAATTTCTCCAGCTTCAATTGTCTATCCTCCAAAACTAACTAGATGAAGTGGTATCTAAGCTATATGTTCTTAGTTTTTGAATGTAGAGCTGAATTCTTAGCAAGATGAATGGCACTCTGGCTATCAGTGTATGTTACAAAGGGATATCTTTTCATTGTCCAAATTCCTCAGAAAATGTTGTAACTAAATCATCTCCTTGCTAGCTTCCGTAGTAGCAACATACTCAACTTAAGTGGTTGAAAGTGCAACAACCTTTTGCAACCTTGAAATCCAACTGACTGTAGTACCTCCTATAGTAAAAACATACCCTATAGTACTCCTCCTGCTATCAATATCACCCACTAGATCAGAGTCAACATATCCTTTTAGAGTAGAATTTGTTCCTCCATAACATAGTTTATTTGAAGTAGTACCTCTCGAATATCAGAGAATCCATTTTACTACATTGCAATGTTTCATTCCCAAATTGCTCATATACCTGCTCACAACTCCCACTACATGTGCAATATCTGGCCTTGTGCATACCATTGCATACATCAAGCTACCAACTGCTAATGCATATGGTATCTTAGACATTTTTTCTTCCTCCTCTTGTGTCTTTGGACACATCCCCTTAGTCAACTTAAAATGACTAGGAAAAGGTGTACTAGCTGCTTTTACATTATGCATGTTAAACCTTTTCAACACCTTCTCTACATACTCACTTTGAGACAAAAATAATTTTTTGTTTGTCATATATTGTGTGATCCTCATACCAAGGATTTGTTTTGTTGCACCCAAATTCTTCATAGCAAATGAATTCACTAATTTCTACTTAAGTTCATTAATATGTTGCATGTTAGACCCGACAACAAGCATGTCATCAACATAAAGCAACAAGATAATATAGCTGACATTATCCAATTTCTTAAAATAAACACAATATTCAGAATGACATATTTTGTAACCTTATTCAGCCATAAAACTGTCAAATTTCAAATACCTTTGTCGAGGTGCTTGCTTCAGGCCATATAAACTCTTCTTTAACCTGCACAAAAATTCCTCCTTACCCTTGACCTCATATCCCTGTGGTTGTTGCATGTATCTTTCCTCTTCCAAATCCCCATGGAGAAATGTTGTTTTCGCATCTAGCTATTCAAGATGCAAGTCTTTCGTAGCCATAGGACTTAGAATAGTTCTAATAGAAGTCATCTTTACAACCAGAGAAAATATTTCATCAAAATCTATACCTTTTTGTGTAAAACCTTTTACCACAAGTTTGGCCTTATATCTTTTCTTGCCTCCATCTTCTTCCATCAACCTATAAACCCATTTATTTGGCAATGCTCTTTTACTTGTAGGCAATTGGACTAAGTCCCAAGTTTGATTCTACAACAAGGAATCCATTTCCTATTTCATGCCTAGCTCCCACTGCTTTTTGGTATCTACCTACACTGTTTCTTCATAACCTTTAGGTTCACTAGAATTAGTTAATAATATAGAATATAATGATGGAGAAAATATTTTTGTAGGTCTAGTTATCCTTGTAGAGTGTCTAACACTTGCAGGAGTCAATGGGATAACTTGTTGTTGTTGATCATTAAGTACCACTAACATTTTATTTTTTGGAATCTCATCCAACACCACATATTCCTTTTTGGCCTATTCATGCTTCTTTTCCTACAACTAATTCTTATACATGACCTTCTCGTTGAATATAACATCTCTACTCCTAATGATTTTATGATTTTCATAATCCCATAGCCGATAACCAAATTCATCTACTCCATATATCCAATGAAGGCACATTTTTTAGGCTTAGCCTCAAGCTTGGTTTATTTTCAATATCAGCATGGACAAAGCTTCTGTGGGTTTCGGGGAATGAGTAGTTTACCTTTTGCCATCTACATGCATCCTCTAGAATACCACCAT